>JAJHPC010000001.1:15425134-15682634 GCA_024447665.1 Juncus inflexus | reverse complement strand
ACCGAAAAAGGTAGGGGTGATGTCTATGCATGATTACCGACCCATAAGTGTACTCAATGGGCCAACAAAAATACTATCCAAGCTTCTAGCTAGGAGACTACAACCCTTCCTTGAAAAGTTGATCAATCCGCAACAAGCGGCTTTCATCCAAAAGAGGCAAATAATCCAAACTTTTGTTAACACAAGAGAGGTTACTTGCTTCTTCAAAAACAAAAAAAATACCGTCAATTCTCTTCAAAATTGACTTCAAGAAAGTATTTGACTCCGTCTCATTGGGACTTTCTTCTTAAGATTCTTCAAGAAAGAGGCTTTCCAAACATTTGAAATTCATGGATCCTCAACCTACTTAAATCATCCTCCTCTTTTCTTAAAGTGAATGGATGGGAAGGAACTCCCTTCTTCCATCAAAGAAGAGGGTTGCGACAAGGAGACCCGCTCTCTCCCATGTTATTCAACATTGTAGTTGACGTACTTCAAATGTACTTTCAACAAACAACATCATTGTTCAACCCTCACTTTCTCGTACCTCCGATGCTATTTCAATTTGCGGATGACACAACAATCCTTGCCGAAGCGGATCCGAGAAAACTTCGAATAATCAAGCATACTCTTGAAAATTTCTCAACAATCTCGGGTTTGCTTGTAAATTGGAATAAAAGTTCTTGCACTTCTATAGCAATCCCGGATGATCTCGCGCATCTCATCCAACAAATTTTCAATTGTCAAATTGAAAACTTTCCTCTTAAGCTTTTAGGGTTACCACAAAAGGTAAGGAGACCTAAAAGGGCAATATTCATTACCATCTTGGAAAAGGTTCAAAAAAGACTTGCCGGTTGGAAAGGAAAAATCCTATCCTTCGGAGGACGCCTAACACTAATTAAATCCGTACTTCTATCTCTAGTTACCTATGAAATGCAAGTTCTACTATTTCCAATGTGGTTAGTCAATGAGATCAATAGAATTGCCAGAGGTTTTCTTTGGAGAGGCGATAAAAAATGTTCCGGCGGTCATTTCCTAGTGGCTTAGGACCGTCTTTGCTTTCCAAAGGAAAATAGGGGGGGGTCGGCATAATCTCCATTAGAAAATAAAATATCTCACTATTACTTAAATGGTTGTGGATGTGGAAGTCGGACCCAAGTGGTCCATGGGCACAAACATTGTGTACTTTATATGGATTCGACGATCCGAAGGATCTCAAGGACTCCTCACAACCCATATCATTCTTTCTCTCTCAATTGGCCGAATTGATGCCGATCTTCATACCCTCTATTTCCTACGAACTAGGCGAGGGTACCAACATCAATTTTTGGAATGATATTTGGGTCTTCGAAGGTACTCTACGCTCATTCTTTCCGATGTTATATGCCATCATACGCAATGATAGCTTGACGGTGGCCCAAGTCCTCAATGGAGCCATCCATTTCCAAGAATTGCTAGCCTCCAATGATGAGAGAATCAAAGGAGAGGCACAAGACATTTTTCTTGCAATCGCATTAACAAACCCGACCACTCAAAGAGATAAACCTAGATGGAGATGGAAGATCTCGGGTGAGTTCTCCACCAAGTCGGCATACAAGATGCTAAACGTGGCACATACAACCTCCAAGAAAAATTTAAGGTTATGGAAAATAAAGTGTCCGGAAAAAGTGCGATTCTTTGGGTGTCAAATGATATTAGGTCAGCTTATGGTACAAGACAACCTCATTAAAAGAGGTTGGCCCAATCAAGGAGAATGCGTGATGTGTGTACAACCCGTCACGGAAACCGCAACCCATCTCTTTTTACATTGCAATTTTTTTTCCCAAGTTTGGCTACACAAGAGGGTGGACACTGACTTGGCCGACAATATTTCCGATTTCTGGAGACAACAAGTCGCAGGCAAAGTGAAGGATAGCCGACGCATATGGGAGACGGACTGGCTAAGCACGTGCTGGAGTATCTGGAAAGCGCGTAATCAATGCATCTTCCGACAAAAAAGGCCACATCGTCCGACCGTTCTAGCATAAATTACCCAACAGTCCACAAACTGGAATATGTACTATTAGAGTTTAGAATGATGTTTTCACTTCCTTCTTTTAAGTATGTGTTGTAAATATCTCTGTTTTATTTTAATTTTTATTTGTACAAACTTTTTATTTTATTTAATAGAATCTTGGTGAGGCAAATCGCCTCCCAAAAAAAAAAAAAAAAAATATATATATATATATATATATATATATATATATATATATATATATATATATATATATATATATATATATATATATCACCAAATAATTATATATCTACAACTATGCCTACTACTTAGGGGTGGCAACGGGTCGGATTATATCCGAACAGACCCGAACCGTATCCGCGAGAATATCCGAATCACGGATCCGGATCCGGATATAGGTTTTAATATTACAGTCGGATCCGGATCTGGATCCGGGTAATATCCGGATCCGAATAATCATTAAAACGGATATCCGTTTTATAAAATTTGTGAAGTCCAGCCGGTTTCAAAATGAGTCATTTTTTTTTAGCAACGGTTCTTTCTTAAAAACCGTTACTAATAGTCTAATTAGTAACGGTTTTTATGAATTAACCATTACAAAGTTAATTGTGAAGTCCAGACGGTTTCAAAATGAGTCTTTTTTAATTAGTAACGGTTTTTTGTAAGAACCGTTACAGAATTAGTAACGGTTCTTTCTTAAAAACCGTTACTAATAGTCTAATTAGTAACGGTCTTTATGAATTAACCGTTACAAAGTAAATTTTGTAACGGTTCTTGTATACAAACCGTTACTAAATATATTAGTAACGGTTATTACGTATTAACCGTTACAAAAACATTCTGTATCGGTTGATTTATGAAAACTGTTACAAACTGTAGTAACGGTTTTTATAAATTAACCGTTACAAACCACATTCTGTAACGGTTATTATTTAAAAACCGTTACTAATTTTTTTTTTTAAAAAAAAGGTCGCATTTTTTTCTTTCCCCTTCCCCAAGCTTATTCTTAAAAACTTCAGACGAAACACAAGCAACTTCCCCTCTCTCTTTGAACCCTCACCGTCCGGTCACCGGTCGCCAGTTGCGGATCGCTAGTTGCCGTCCCGACATTGATCACCAGTAATTTGCACCTTCTTTTCACATACATTTATTTTTACAAAGTCAACTTCCTTTTCTTTCTATCTTTTATCTTTACTACATTTCCCCAATTTTTTCTTCTGATATGTGAAACAGAAAATATACTTATTAGGAGATCATGTTGGTATAAGACTTTAGTGGCCTGATTTGACATGAATATTAAGAAGTTGTTCAATTTAATTTAGACTTCTGCATGTTTCAAAAAAAATGAAAACGGAAACGGAAAAGAAAATTGGTAAGAAATTATTTAGAAATTAAAACTTGAAATCAAATTGTTCAATTTTCGATTAAGGCTTTCGATTACATTTTTTTTTTACTTCTTGTTGTTGAATTAAAAATTGACTCATTTTGCAGGTCTTCTAATTGTAATATGGCATCAAGTTCTCAAAATCAATCCATTGAAGATGGTACGTCTGCTCAACCAAACGAAAGTGCCCCGTCTCCTTCACCCGAACCCGATGCTAAAAAATAAAAGAAGTTAACTTCAAAAGTTTGGGATTGGTTTATTAGAGTAAAAGTGAAGGAAATTGTAAACGGAAAGGAGAAAGAGGTTTTGAAAGCTATTTGTAAGAAATGCAAAAATAGTTATAATGCTAGTAGTTCGTTAGGAACTAGTCATTTGAGCAAGCATTATGAGAAGCATCAAACGCAAGCGGGGCAAAAGAAACTTATTGTGGGGAAGGAGAAGGCGGAAATATTTACTTATGATGAAAATATAAGTAAAAGAAAATTAGCATTAGCTATAGTAATGCATGAGTATCCATTTTCACTTGTAGAACATGAATATTTTATAGAATTTATTAAATCGCTCCGTCCTAATTTTCCCATTCAAACTTGTAATACTTATAAAAAAGAGATACTTGAGATGTATTTGGAAGAAAAGAATAAGTTGTATGCTTATTTGGGGTCCCTTTCTTGCCGATTTAGTGGCACCATGGATCTTTGGACCTCAAGACAAAATAAGAGTTATTTGTGTGTAACCATTCATTTTGTTGATGATGAATGGTGCATTCAAAAAGAATAATAAACTTTATGTATTTGGAGGGAAGGCACACGGGAGATAATTTGAGTGGTGCGGTGTTAACGAATTTATGTGATTGGAATGTTGATAGGAAGTTATTTGCGTTTACGTTAGATAATGATAGTGCAAATGGTGTTTGTGTTAGGAAAATGGTTGCACGACTCAATGAAAGTGGAAATCTTGTTTGTAGTGGAGAGTTGTTTCATGTGCGTTGTGCGGCACATATAATTAACCTAGTTGTTCAAGATGGGATAAAAAAGATAAAGAAAGCGGTTGATGGAATAAGAGAAATTGTGTTGAAAATAAAGAACTCTCCTTTATTATTTTCGGAATTTCAAAAGAGAGCCGTTCAATGCGAGCTAGATAAAACGAGAGGACTTTCATTAGATGTTACTACTCGATGGAACTCCACTTGTATGATGCTCAATGATGCAATGTACTTTCGATTAGCATTAGAAAGAGTGCATTTTGCCGATCCTTTAAGATATCCAAATTTTCCTACAAATGATGAATGGAATGAAGTGGAAAAAATATATAATTGTTTAAAACATTTTTACACCGTCACAAACCTTCTTTCGGGTACAATGTATCCAACTTCAAATTTATTTTTTAAATCATTTTGTGATATTAAAATGAAAATTGAAAAATGGTGTAACAATGCCGATCCAACCGTTACGCAAATGGCTTTTTCAATGAAAGATAAATTCAATAAATATTGGTACCAATCGAATAAAGTGTTGGCTATTGCTTGTTTTTTGGATCCTCGATATAAAATGGGGTTGATTGAGTATTATTATCCAAAACTTTTTGATAATGGTGGTAAAAGAGAATTTGAAGAATTAAATAGAATGATAAAAAATTTACACTTGGAGTACACATCAAAATTTAAAAATAGTATAGCTCAAGTGAATCAAATCGGTGGATTTGACATTCCTAATATTGATTCGGGTTTAGGCATTGAAGATGATGATGCGAAAAATGACTTGGCTAGTTTTTTGATGGCGAGAAGTCAACCAACTTCTTTCAAATCCGACTTGGATAATTATATGGAAAGGCGGACGATTTCTTACGAGCAAGGAAAAGGATTTGATATTCTTGCATGGTGGAAAACGGAAGGAAAAGAATATCCTATCCTTTCAAGAATTGCTCGTGATGTGTTAGCTATACCGGTTTCTTCGGTTGCATCCGAGTCGGCTTTTAGTACGGGTGGCCGAGTAATTGATGCTTATAGGAGTAGATTGGATCCGGAGAATGTAAAAGCATTGATTTGCATCCAAGATTGGATTAAAGCCAATCGAAAAGGTAATGGTAATGTAATATATATATATATATATATATATATATATATATATATATATATATATATATATATATATATATATATATTTTTTTTGTTTGTCTTTTTTTCTTCATGTGACTTAATGGACATTTTTAATTTTTTTGTTTAGGTGATTTACAATCGATCTTTGACGACTTTAAGGAGAATGACGAAAATGTTGTTGAGTAGGTATTTGTTGCGAATGTATATATATATATATATCAATTTCCCACATTTTGTATGTTATTAAGGAGTAGAAATTCGAATTCTCGATATTTGTACTTATTAATGATATTCGGGAGATATTTTAGGAAGTAGTAGTATGTTGTATAAATTCTCGATATTTTGTATGCATTAATGATATTCGGGAGTTATTTGACAAACATTTATATTTCTTATAAATAACATTTTTTTGTGATCCCCTTAAGTTACATAATTTTTTTTATATACTGAATATCCGTTTAACTATCCGAAAAGAATCCGAATTCGTATCCGTATTCGATAATATCTTAACCGTATCCGTATCCGTTTAATATCCGAACCGTATTCGGATCCGGATGGAACCGGATCCGGATCCGGATCCGAAAAAAATATGGATATGGATATGGTTTGAGCACATTCCGAACCGGATCCGATCCGTTGCCACCCCTACTACTACTTGATAAAAAAAACAGTTCTATTTCAAAACTCGTAGTTCAAACCACATGCAAACTAACACATGGACCAAACTTTCTTTCTGTATGAAACCATGCGCTCAATTGTTAATTACCAAAGAAAACTGCGCCTATATAAATCTCAAACCCCCAAAGCTAATCAGTAATCAACCATAAATCCTCCAAAAATCTAAATCTTCAAAACAACAAATCCGAACATACAATACAAGCGAATCACTTCAACAAATGGCCCTTCATATAAGAAATATCCTATTTGCAATCATCTCCACCATAAATGCCCTCTTTATGAATTATTTTTCTCTTGAGCTCATCTCCAGTCTCATGTGCCCGGTTCATTAGACCAGGTCCATGGCTCCAAAAGTTACCAATGGGCACCACAACTCCATCTGGGCCGTCCAAATGTTCTCCCCGTGGAATTACCTGCCCCATTCATTGATCTAGTCCTTAGCGGAATGTTGGATCTTAGGAGTGTTATATGATTTGAAGTTGAAGTATGATATAATTATATATTCTACTGTAGCACACTATAGCACAACGGACTGTAGATATACTGTTTTTTTCATTTTATATACTGTTTTCTCATTTTATATACTGTTTTGCCATTTTATATACTGTAGTTTATTCTTTGTGTATTTTTTATTTTTTTTACTTTTATATACTATTTTCCCATTTTATATACAGTTTTCCCATTTTTATATATTGTTTTCACTTTTATGTATATACTGTTGTGAGAAAATTAATTATATAAACTCTTATGTGCATATTGTTATTAGAAAATAAATTATATATGTTGTTATTGGATCCGTCGTGAACAGTCGTGCTACAGTACGTCGTGCCTATCAGGTCCCTAATGTATATTTAAACTAAAATGAGAGTTTAGGGACATATTAATCAACTAAATATAATATTTATTAAAGTAATTAGGTTTTAGAAGATTAAAATATAGTTAATTTGGTAATTTGGGTAAATTTGATATTTTCGAAGTTTGAAGTGGGTAAATTTGATATTTTAGAAGTTTGATATGGTTAAATTTGATAATAGTTAAACTTTAGAAGGGCAAATTTGATATTATGAACTTTAGAGGGGTAAATTTGACATTTTGAATTTTTGGAAGGGTATACCTGATATTGGCCCTAAATAATATATTTTTTTTTTGTTGAGAAATTGGTCATAAATAATATTTTTTACATGCATTATCAAAATATTAGAGATATAAGTATTGTAAAGATTTTTCTGTCCCCACCAACTTGTCTCTTCCATGAATCCTCCACTATAAGCTCATCCACTCTCCAATCTCCATCACTGTCAAACAATTGAACAATTAAAAAAACTGTCAAACAATTTAATAATAATTTGAAATTTCATTCATAAAACTTAGCTTCGTCGTTTTGGGGTAGAAATAATAACACTAATAATAATATTGTTTTACATTTACAAGTAAACTAAGTGAAAAAAAAAGTTTAGAGAGGGAACTATATACCTTCCAATTCCATCAGGCAGGTATCTGCCAATGGTGAAGGGAATCTTGCGCTCCCTCAATTCCTCCATTACAATCTTAAATTTCAAAAATCATATCTTTGCACAGAATTGCAGTAAGAAAAATAAGATAATTATACGCAAAACTAAGATCAAATCGTAAAGAACTGGAGAGAGAGAGAGAGAGAGAGAGAGAGGAACAAACCCCATATCCATGTCGTTGTAATCATCGTCGGCCATCTCCACGCCTAACCCTAAAACTCCGGCGGGTCGCCGCTAGCCGTAGCCAAGAGTCTTCTCTTTCTACGACTCCGACGATCAACCACCACCACCTCGGCTGCTTCTGTTGTGTTGTGCGGGTGTTACACTACGGCCCATATGAATGGCAGAAGAAAGATAATTAATTTGGTCTTAACTAATTGGGTTGGGTCTATTTGTTCTAGCCCAAATGTTTTTATAGAATTCGATAATTAATTAGGTCTTCATTAATTGGGCTGGGTCGATTTGTTCTAGCCCAAATGACTTTATAGAATTCGATAATTAATTAGGTCTTATTATATGTTTAACATATATCTTTAATGTTAATATATATCAATGTCGAAAAGAAAATAATGTTCCACTTGTCAAAGTCAAACTTACGACTACTTATCTTCCAGCCGTCTATAGCTTGACCTATTCACTGCTCAGATTTCAAATTGGGTCCCTTTCAAAACTTCCAAAATGTCAACCCTGAATTAAAGAGCATAAGTTTGCCAGTTTCCACTTCACTTATATATAACCATCTGAAAGTCCTCCACACAATCAAGACAGAAAAAATCTAGCAACAAAAACAAAGAAGAGATTTATTCAATTACGATGACAAAATCAGGTCGTAATTTCATGAAGATGAAGAGACTCCTGTTTGTAATCTGCTTTGTTTTGTTTGTCAGCTTTCAACCAGTTGTTTCAGCAAGAACTCTGATTACTTACTATGGGCCTTTTGGGCCTAAATTGGGCTTTGAAATGCTTCCGAAAGGCCGAACCAGTCCATCTGGGCCTTCACAATGTGGTGGCAATCCTGGTAATTGTCCTTCTGGGTCCAGCAGTCCTCACATCGGTTAGCATAAACCTGGTGTACAGTTTGTACTTATATTGCTTGCGTTGTGCTTCATTGTAATTTTTATTTTGGAAATTTAATGTAAGAAGAGGTGTGTGTGGTAGTACTGTTGGCTTTATTTTAATGTAAGACTCACTGCAACAAAAATCGCTCCTAATCATGGTTTTATTTGCTTGTATACATGGTATAAACCGTGGTAAGACATGTCTTCACACGGTTTTGAAACCATGATAGAACTGTGGCATCCTCATCCGTGATAAGCGTTTATATTCGCGGTTTCGAAATTGTGTGTATGTCTATCATGGTTGTTTATAAACGGTCAAAACCATGTTTATGCGGAAATAGTTTAACATGGTTTTAACCGCGAGGATATTAACACAGTTGGAACCACGGTTACATATAGTGCAATATCACATTTCTTAACATGGTTTTAAACCATGGTTACAATATTTTTTTTATTTTTAAAATTGTATTATAGTTAATAACAAGATTCATATTTCTGATTCTATAAATATTTCAATGATCAAAATAAACAATAATAAAATAGTATTGAACTAAATATGTTATATTAAATCAAAATATTCAATACAATAAAAAAAATGACATTCCTCCAAATTATCAAATATTACACAACCAACCAAATATCTAAGAACAAATCTTCAACTTGATGCCAAAAGTTCTGCAAATAGACAGTACCAGCTCTGATATAGCAAAAAATGAACGGGTTTATCTGAAAAATAAAAATTGGAAGGATTATTTGGTAATCTTCGGTAAAGTGCTACTATGGTTTCATAAGATAAACATGCTAAATTAGTAAATTATCAATTATAAATCTGTTTGGTACATCACAAATTGCGACTTTCACTAAATTTTGGAGATTTATATATAATACTACATATTTCATAACATAAAAGAATAATAAGATGAAAAATTAAAATAAGAAAAATATTTGAGATACTAACCTGAGCATCTTGTTATCTTTTACAAATCGTACCCTAAAAAAATATTACACCCAATTTATAATGTCAATAAAATAATAATAAATATGATACAAAAATTGTAAAAAATTGCAGATCGGCCCTTGCATTTATGATAAATTAAAGAAAGAACCACCATACCTAGTAATTTACTATTTGCTAAGCACAATGAGTGATTTACTGTCTTGTTCTCATTAGCAGCACAGAATTAACAATCAAATCCGTCCGGGTTCAGATCCGTTAACAATGAACATATGGACAACAATACCTGATCCACATAAACCAATAGAAGAATTACATTAATCACATATATTCATATATGTCCTTTCAAGATGTAAAAATCACGTACAAGTCCAGCAGAGTAAAGAATATGATGAAAATAATCTTAGAAATGGTGAGATCAGGGCACCATTTCTCCTTCAAGATATCAAGGCATATGCTCCCACTATTATTTATATTTGGATGAAATACCTTTGTCTTGAATGATACCTAAAATTACACTATAAATTAGGTTGGCAAATGTTAATGGAAATTACGAAAGTCTATGCATTGGATGATGTTTTTGATTCACCTGCAAAAATTCTTAAATCATCCTCTGCAAAAAAAAAATATTATTTTTTCATGTTAATTAATTGAAATTATATCCTTTACATTTTCTGATTATTCATTTTGGAAACTCTGTCGCATATGATTAATTTAATACCTATCATCTAGACCTGACACCTGAACATATCCAATAACACTCGTATTAAGGACTTCATGAAATTAAGAAATTGTAGAAAAGGGATTTTACCAGATGCAAAGTCTTTTTGAGAACGAAAGGCAAGTCCCTGCGCCGTGCTTTCATAACGAGCACGCCAGGTGAAGCATACTGTTGCAGGCTTTGTTCCTCCATTCTATACTATCAAGCATCTGTATAAACTGTACAGCTCGCTCACAAGTTTTCTGTAATAAAACAAGAGAGGAAAAAAGCGTGTTTTAATAAAACAGATTATATCAAAATGCAGGCTTGCCATTGCAAAATTACTGAAAATCTAAATCGAAACACTCTGAATATCACTGTAAAATCTGAACTTATGCAAAAGTTAGCTGCACGGATACTAATTTATCTACAATCAAACAACCCTATATGATTCTATATAAAATATTAAAAACGGGGATGCAATTTCCAAACTGGAATGCGGTGTCAATCGAAGAGATAAAACAACCACCAGATTCCCTTCCGATTTCCACACACGAATCAAAATCACGTCAGAATATACATACAAACAGACATCGCAACCTATAAACATAATTCCCAAGCTCAATCCATAACATTCCCCAAAAAAATCACAAAAAATCACAGAAAAAAAAAACGAAATTAACTAACGCAATGTTGTTCAGTTACCAGTATAGAAAAACAGATTCCGATCTGAAGCAGCGCACCCGGAGAGGAGTGGCGGATCGATCGGCGGCGTTTGGATTTGGAGCTCGCCATGAGAGGGAAGCGAGCTAGGGCTTTCTTTTCTTTTCGTATTTGGGGCGAGGGATTTAAGGTACTGTTTTTCTGAAAAGTCGGCTTTCTTACACCGGATTCTAATAAAACCGGGAAAATGTTTAACTAGTTATTAAATAGCTGTGATAATAAATACTGGATTTTCATCTTGTTACCATGGTTTCTACAAAACCGGGAATACATAAAATCGGTTTCCCAATAACCATGATAGCATGTGATATATCTAAACGATTTGACATTAAAACCGTAGTAAAGTTTTCGCGGTACTAAAACCATGTTAATGAGTGCAAAAAAGAGTTACCATTAACAAGGTTTTGCTTTTGTGTATATAAAACCATGTTATTGAGCATTTTTTTGTTATAGTGACTTGAATAGTTTGTTTCGAGACACGATATCGTTACAAGTTCTACATGAAAGTAATATATGTGTTCAATATCAATATATCAGGTCATAGACTCAGCGGAACACGTCTGCCCATAGTCCGATCGAAAGGAACTGATCACGGGACATGTATGACATTGATCTGTGATGAGTCCTTTTTTGCTTTCACAAGTCTATCTTTGTTGACAGAAATTAAAGACCGATGCATCGACGTAACTTTTGACAAGCTCATAAGGAGCCATAAGTAAAGAACAAAACACTTCAAGGATGCACTACCAGTGGCGGAGCTTGAGTTCAATTTCTGAGGGATACAAAAAAAAATTTCTTATAGATTATCGCTGCATAAAAAATTTGGAGAGGTCAAATAAATTCTATTTACTAAATTAACATTGATATATATTACTTTTTTAAAAATTTTGGAAGACCATGACGCCCTCTGATCTGAATAAAGCTCTACCACTGTACACTACCTGACATTTTGTCGGGTGATGGTGTGTTATAATTCTGTTTGTGGAGTTTATGTGATGGCTTCTCAGTGGTAATTGTAACAATTTATTTATAGAACTAATGTTGAATTAGGTGGACATGATACTTGATGCGTTAAATTCCGCAGTCAACCATTAGGTTTTGACTATATTCTTCATAAAAGTTATTATATTGGAAATTGGCAAATTGAAAAGAAAACTCTATATTCTTCAAAAATTCAGAAGAGATTTCATCGAAACTTCTTCCGTTTAATTTTCTTTCTTCATTTTTTTTCTTTCTCATTCTCTTCTTTTTTAGTTTTTGGTAGTAGTTTTGTTGATTTATATACAATTTTTCTTTTCTTTTTTTGTATACATTTCTGTTATTACAACTTATTTTAATAAAATTTAGGCACATGACTTTTTAGCTGCTCCAAATATTCAATTTTTTTTCCAGAAAATAGTTTATACATTTAGTCTTGACTAACAACGTTAGATTAAAACAACTAAAAACATATATTGATCCTATTATTATTTTCTATTGTCAACTAATTTTTATTTGTATATATCAATTTCATATATTTTAAAAATAATGTAAAATAATGTTAGATTAATTAATTCTTTGTTGATTAACTATTAATCGTAATCCAGCCTATCAGGTTGCGGAAGTGAAGGTGGTTTGCCCAACGCGTCCAAACGACGGTCCTCCCAACTAGTTTTTATTTTTTAAATATTCTTATTATATTGATTTTTCTTTCTAGTTTTGATATTTTTTTATACTTTGTCTGGTGGTGGTGTTCTTTTACTTTTTGATCTGTCTTGAGAATAGCGAGAGAAGTTGTGTTGTGTTGTGTTGTGCTGTGTTGCCATGGAGATGTGATATTTATGTGTGAATCAAAATTTATAATTTGATAATTAGTCTCTCTTGTACTATTATGCATTCATTGTCTGTTCTTTTTCTATATTGTCGGTTCTTTGAGTCTATATACTATTTTTTTTCCATCTCTATATATTATGTTTTTCGTATCAGAAAAATATATACAACCAAGATTAAAAATGTATGATATACTGATGTCGACATGCTTTATCATAATTCTAAGTAAAAACCGTTGAGCTCTGATCATGTTGGTAGGGATCCTTCCCAATGGCTCAGATATAAATTATGACTTGATATAGAAAAACATTTTGTAAATTAGGTTTGACTGGAAGACTTGGAAATGGAGTTATCAGAGAAAATGAAATAACACATAAGGTTTGAATTTTTTCATTTACCGTTACAGCACTGGACTTAAAAATGACTTTTTTTTTTTTAGCATTATTTATGAAAATAATTCAGCAAATAGCACTGTTTTGGAAAAAATTAGGTAACTAGCACTATCGCCATCAGTGGTGGCGGTAGATATCTTCTACCGCCACCATCAATGGCGGTAGTGTGATAATTTTCAAAATTTTCAAAATTTCCCGTAAAACAGGGTAATTAGATACAAATTAGCCTCTACCGCCAGGCCTTCTGGCGGTAGTGGCATTGTTGTAATTTTTTCCTGATCCAATCGGGTATCAAACCCGTTAATAATAAAAAATAAAAAATAAATAAATAAATTTACCTCTACCGCCAGGCCCTCTGGCGGTAGAGGTATTTTTTTTTTTTTTTTTTTTACGCATTTGATATCCCGATTGGATCAGGAAAAATTTACAACAATACCACTACCGCCAGAAGGCCTGGCGGTAGAGGCTAATTTGTATCTAATTACCCTATTTTAATTCCATTGACGGAAAATTTTGAAAATTAAGCACTACCGCCATTAGTGCTGGCGGTAGAAGGTCTCTACCGCCACCACAGATGGCGGTAGTGCTAGTTACCTAATTTTTTTCAAAACAGTGCTATTTGCTGAATTATTTTCAGAAATAATGCTAAAAAAAAGTCCTTAAAAATGACTATAAATAACCCGCAACCTCATAACAATCTCATCTCAAAAGAGAAGGCCGAAACTTCAGAATGAATAATAATTAATTAATGGCCAAATTTCATATGTATTCCTGCAAAACCTCATAATTTCATATATGTACCCCTATAAAAGATGAAATATCACCAATGTCCCTACAAAATCACTCAAATATCATGCATACCCCTACAAAATCACACATATATCACACATATATCATGAATGCCCCTACAAAACTCTTAAAATATCACACAACTACCCTTATCGTTAATATTTCATCAAAATTTGCCAATTAAGCAACATCTGTATTGATTGAATTATTATTAATTACTCTATTAAAAATATAAAATGACTCCTAGTCTCATCTATAGTTGGATTTCCTTGTTGGAGTTGAGCCTGTCTTCACTGTAACTCTTAGGCGTATTTCATCCATAGTTGTTCTTCTTTGATCGCCAGTGATGGACAACTTCTAGCGGTGCAGATGTATTATTGAAGATCCTTTTGATTTTACCATTGTAACGGGGAATTTTAAAATGATTATATATAACCCGCAACCTCAGAATAGTCTCATCTAAAAAGAGAAGGCCGAAATTTCAAAACGGATCACAATTATAGCAAAATCCTCTTCATTTTAGTCGTGCTTATCGGCCATCTTTGCATAGCTTTCGATGCAAAAATTTTGGGCAAGAATTAGGGTTTGAGATGCTGCCAAAAGGTCCCGTCACAGAATCGGGACCATCACCATGCGGTGCGCCTGGCAGTGGCGGTCGCAGCAATTGTCCAAACCCGCAATTAGTTTCTATAAACGATTCTCGGGGATCTTGGGTATTGTTTTTTTTTTTTTGGTTATGAGAAAAGTGAGAGAAGTTATGTTGTGTGGCTACTCAAGATGTGTGAATGTGATCTTTATGTAGGAATCAAAATTCAATATGTTCTTTTTTGTGTCAGTTTTCTGTTCTATATATTATTTTTTTTTTTTTTTTTGAAAGTTTACTCAAGTATTTTCTAGTTTTCTTATTTTATATACTATATTTTCCGAATCAAAAAAAGTTGCGCAGCTTAGATTAAAATGTGGTAGAATTCATTGTATATACACGAATAAAAACGAAATTTCCAAAATATACACATTCGGAATCAAATTCCAATTTATAGCATTTCCGCATTTCTAAAGTGCGGTTGCAATTTTTTTTTTTTTTGGGCTGAAACCGCACTTTAGAAGTGCGGTTCAGAAAAAAAAAAAATTTCTAAAACCGCACTTCTAAAGTGCGGTTATATAATTTTTTTTTATTTTTTATTTTTATTTTTTTAGTTTTTTAGGATGAATTTTATATGTTTGGAAAAAAACATATAAGTCTTTATCTATATGTTAAAAATGAATATTTATAAACATTTATTTCAATATATGTTGTTGGATAAATATTTTTATAGGTCTTAATTTATTGTCATGGTATAAACATTTTTATTTAATTTCTACAACATATAAAAATGCACTTGCCAAATATTCATTTAAGGACATATAAAAATATTTTTCATGATATAAACATTTTTATTCAATTTCTACAACATATAAAAATGCACTTGCCAAATATTCATTTAAGGACATATAAAAATATTTTTTATTTTTTATCAAGAACCTAACCTTGGTAATAAAAGCATTTTTATTTTGATTAATTATAATATGTATGTCCGAATAGTAAGTATCTATACCATATAGTAAAATGCACTAAATAGTATAATATACCTTTACCATTCGGACATGCATATTATAATTAATCAAAATAAAAATGCTTTTACTATCAAGGTTAGGTTCTTGATAAAAATGAAAAATATTTTTATATGTCCTTAAATGAATATTTGGCATGTGCATTTTTATATGTTGTAGAAATTGAATAAAAATGTTTATATCATGAAAAATATTTTTATATGTCCTTAAATGAATATTTGGCAAGTGCATTTTTATATGTTGTAGAAATTGAATAAAAATGTTTATATCATGACAATAAATTAAGACCTATAAAAATATTTATCCTACAACATATGTTTGACAACATATATTGAAATAAATGTTTATAAATATTCCTTTTTAACATATAGATAAAGACCTATATGTTTTTTTTCCAAACATATAAAATTCATCCTAAAAAACTAAAAAATAAATAAAAATAAAAAAATTCTATAACCGCACTTTAGAAGTGCGGTTTTAGAATTTTTTTTTTTTTCTGAACCGCACTTCTAAAGTGCGGTTTCAGCCAAAAAAAAAATTGCAAACCGCACTTTAGAAGTGCGGAAATGCTATAAATTGGAATTTGATTCTGAATGTGTATATTTTGGGAATTCCGTTTTTATTCGTGTATATACAGTAAATTCTACCTTAAAATGTTAAAAAATGATATATTTAATGTCCTGATTTCACATTATTCTAAATGCTATCTTTGAGCTCCAACCAGTCAGGTAACACAGGATCAAACACTGAATCCTTCCCAATTACCAATTGGTGATTTTCTTTAATCTCTTTTATATTTTTTCATTATATTCAATCCACAAAATGGGAAAAAAATTAGGATTAAACAAAACATTATAACAGAGGATAAAACTCTCATCAGGAGAACTCAAATACACAATAATTATAACAATGAGAATAATTAAATATGAGATACAAAAGAACAAAGTAACACATCCAAATGAAACGAAACAAGCAAACATACATGAGATGAATTTTCTCTCAACATCGTGCTAAAAAACAACCAATTAATAATCAACCAAAGCTCTGCATAAACCACTACAGACATATCACACTCACACTCGCACATATCATAATATACATGGCTCTTGATTTTGGTAACAGACATATCACACTCACACATATACAGACATATCATCTCTACAGCTCTTGATATATATATACTTGCTAATGAACCAAATATGGGCTAAGAGTAATAAAACTCCTCTTTATTTTGTTAACTCAGTCGGAACTTCGTTACTAACTATACGGTGATCTGCTTCCTTAAAAAAATGGTACAGGCATAATTGTACATACATGGGAATTAATAGATCACTATATTTGTAAATGTATATTATGGTAGAACTACAAATATATAGGCTTGTGTTTTCTTTTGTGCACTTTTAATTTGTATAATGTAGATAGCCTAATTACTGAAAGTTATGTTGCCACTACATACCAAAATTGAAGGTGCAATGTCACAACCAACATACATGGACTTGCACATGTTTATACCAACAGGCTTTTCAAAAAAATATTGCATTTATGTTGGTTGGTTGTACAAAAAGTTGCTACATCTGATTCAAGTTGGAGATATATTCGTATTCGGAGTAAAACAAAGAGTGGGAAATATATTAACATAATTTCCTCTCTTTTATTTGATTTACACAGTTGGCAAACTCGCTGACTTTCAAAGATTTTAGGGTTGAAAACCACGTGATCTCTGTCTTCTTCTGGTCAATGGTCATGCACTAATTTTTTTATTAACTTCTTCTATATGATGCCACGTTCGCATGATATTTTATGTCCACGGTTTTATTAAAACATGAAAAAGTTTTATAAGAACAACAAGGAATTTCAAAATAAGCTAAAAATAGGTACAGGCATGAATGTCCTATTAAAAATAGCAATAAACTATGAGAAAAAAATAAGACAAATTTACACAGTAAAAAGTCATCAAAAAATGACTCATGTTATAAAAAATAAAAATAAAAAGTGATCAAAATTGAGAAACGGGGTACAAAAATTGGAATTGCAGGCGTCAGGTAATTGAAAAGGAAAAGAAAAATCAAAAGAAATTAACAAAAGGAGAATTATTTTTTGAGTCTCAGAAGGTGATTGCCTGCCAAGTATTTTTATTTAAATAAAATAAAAAAGAGGAACAGTCATTACAACAATACAAATAAAAATAAAAGAAAAAGAAGAGAGCAAGAATTAAAACTACAAACCACCACTAGATTAGTTTAGGGGTCATGGTACTAACCCCCACCTATATATAGGTGAGGGTTCGAATCTTACGTCTGGCAAGACTGATTTAAAAATTTAGATGAAATTATATGCGTCTAGCAAGATAGTTTATGCATTTAGTCTTGACTAACAATGTTTTAGATTAAAACAACTAAAAACATATATTGATCCTATTATTATTTTTTATTGTCAACTAATTTTTATTTGTATATATCAATTTCATATATTTTGAAAATAATGTTAGATTAGTCCTTTGTTGATTTAATTATTAATCGTATAACCTATCTTTATCTTCTTCTTTTTTTGGAAAACTTCAGAAGGGGATTGCCTACTTAAATCTATCTTTATCATTTATATATTGCTAATATAAACCCATATTCTAGTTATGGTATGCTGTTTAATGTAATGAAACTGATCGTTTTAAGTTTAGCATCGGCTAGGGCAACCATATATTTTTCATTTCCACTGCTCATAGGAAGCATATCAAGACTCAAGATCCTCTTTTCTTGTAATTTTCTTACATACTTCATCGTATCAAGAATAAGAACCTCCTGTTTTCTTGTAATTTTCTTACATACTTCTTTTTTTTTAAGTTTCGGGTAGCCAAATGTCTATCTGAAATTCTATTAATTAAAAAAAATAAAAAAATAAATTTACAATCAGTCATGGATCAAATAATTACAAAATATAAGAGAGAACACCCAAACATCAAAAGAAAATAAAAACAGCAGACGATAATGTTCTTACATATTTCATCGTATTTAGAATAAGAACAGCTCTTTTACTATAATTTTCTTACATATTTCATCCTATGAAGAATAAGAAACATCCTCTTTTTTTGGTAAATTTTCTTTCATATTGAATCGTATTAAGAATAAGACCCTCCTCTTTTAATAAATCGCATCTCAAAGTTTGTGCTCATTATGAAAACATGAATCCGAATGCAAATCCAGTTGAGAAATTATAAATATAGAAAGTGCTCTAATTATTTTAGCTAACCTCCATGTATCATTACGAAATATTATACTTCTAATTTTTGTTTTTCTGTTAGTGGTACACTATTGGTATGTCTCGGTTTTTCACCATGTGGATTTTCTTGATATGCTGACAGGCGTCAAACTTGACTACATAATTTATAAAGTGTTTTTTACATACTTTATATTCTTTTTAATATGTCTTCTTATATGTTTAACACGTCTTTTTACATATTTAAGGATTTTGAAAAGTAGTAGTTAATTCATTGAAATGGAGAGGTTTTTATTCCTCTAAAATGGAGAGAGCATTTAGCGTTAAGAATCCTATTTCCATGCACGTGGAGTGAATCTCCGTACGCCTGATCAGGTTTTACTGAGGTATATATATTCTTAAATTTTGAAGCTTCGACCACAAAAAAAAATATTTTGAAGATTCTCATTAAAAAAAGTATGTTTTTTCAACAAATTAAAATAAAGAAACACTTTTCATTGTCTTGTGAGACTTCTTTCATATTCTTCACAGGTTAAATATGCGTTTTCTCATTACTATACCAAATAATGGAGGTTTCTCTATTTTATATTTTCATTTATAAAGAAATGACGAGATCCGAGAGTATCAAGATACAAAATAGAAAAAGAAAATTAGGGTAAAACATACACGATAAGTAGAGATAAAACTTTCACGAGGAAAGCTATAAAACAATAAACAGTACAATAATGCGAAATAAATATATGAAATACAAAAGAACAAGCAAACAAACACCTGAAGACAAAAAGAAATAAACACAAACTGGATACAGGAGATCATGAAAGCTCCTCTTAACAATGTGTTAAAACAAAAATTAACAAAAATGTACTAAAACTTAGCACATTTTCCAGAATGTAATATGTTCAGCGCTACTTTAGGCCATCAAATGTGAACACAATACAACAGAGTGAGCACGCACGCACGCATTCATAAACCAAACTAAAGGTTGTAAAGGATGCTTAATTTTGGACAGCAATGTAGGCATATCATATGTTTAGTTTGACTCGTGTGTCAGTACACAAACCCCGATTTTACCATTTATTGTTCAAGATCCACCTACTGCATTTTGACCATTTATTGTTCTTGTGTTTTGTGTTACTTATATAAAAAAAATGAAAATTAAGTCATCGAGTTATCTAACGTAACTATGTAAAATAATATTTTTCTTTTTTTTTTTCAAATGCCCTTAGGCTACTATGTATAAGTGATATTAGACCCTGAGATTCTGCATATTTTATCTTTTTCATTTTCATATATATTTTGTTTTTTAGCTCAAAATATCACTCATTGATCTTTATGAATGCTTTTATTAAATGTGAAATAATAAATAACTAACATTTTATAATACAATATCTCACAATATTCTATTATTATATTCTATGAAACTACCTTACGAATAAAATATTATATTTTTATAAACCCTAGACAAACGCCCCAATTTCACAATATTCATAATTCTTCTCCTGGGGAAATTTTTTTATTAATCACCAAACCATTCATTACTTATATCCATAAAATGCCGACTTCCAAAATTCTTGATTCAAAGTTCAAATCGCTCTACTAAGTCATCAGATCCTAAACTTGTTACCTAAGGGTTTGCTTGGTTTGAGGGGAATGGAGGAGAAGGAAAGGTAGAAGAATTGGGTAGGGGGAAGAAGGATAAAGGAGTTTTCTTCCCCTTGTTTGGTTTAGCTGAAAGAAAATAAAGATAAATGGAGAGAAAATTTAACTAAATTAAAAAAAATATTTAAAATAAATATATTTTTTAACCAAATTTTTTATATATATAAGTATTCATAATTTTTAATATAACAAAATTATTATAGCATTCAAATTTTTTTCTAATATGATACTAATATCATCACACATATATATTGTAAAATTATTATTTTTCAATAAATTTTATGGAATATGTAATTTTTTATCTTACAAAAATATTTTTTTTTAAACATGATAATATTAATATATATTTGATACATTATCATTTTCGAATATAGATGATTGAAAAATGTGAGTGTTAGATTCAAATTTTAGAAGATAAAATATGTTATGTTAACTTAAAAAAAATAAAATAAAATTGGTTTAATGTTATTGTCTCCATTTCATGTCATACTTGACATCTCAATTTCTCTTAATTCTTCTTAATTCCCTTTCTTTTCTCTAACTTACATTCAAACAAAGCATAATTAAATTTTTCCTTTAACTTTTCTTTTCCTGTGTTTCCCTCAAACTAATCAAAGCCTAAGTAACTTCTGTTTTTTGCTTGAGTTACCTAAGTAACTTCACCAAAATAGCATGATGGTCTTCCTTCAATGAATTTGTTTATTTAGAGAGTCTAACAAGTCCAATAAATAATGAAAGAAACATAGTTAGAATTTCAAATAGTAAAACGAAATCTCCTGTTCAAACTCACGGGAATAGAATAGAATAGTTGTCTGTATTGACTTGTCCTCTCCAGTAATTACACCAATTAAAAGAGATATCATATTTGCTTTTGTACAATTGTTTTGATAGAACGGAGATGACTTTACGTCCACCATTTATTTTTTATGAAAATAAATTTGTACTCATAACTTATAATTTGTTGTGTTTTTGTACTTAACTATTAGGCCATAAGCCCATTTGCCTTTTGCACAATTGTTAGTGTAATGTTGTAAGGGAATTGCCGGTTAATTAAGAGATATTCTTGCTTTTGTTTTATATGTTCTCTGTGCGTGTTTATAATCTTAAATATTTTATTACAAAAGAAATAAATGATTCTGAAAGTAATATATATAACTTATAAGGAGAATAAGTGATATAGTTTATTCATGGAAATAGAGTGTTTTTTGTTGTCTTTGAAATGAAGGGCCCGAATCCTTTAAAATATGCATGTGCACGTGGAATGACCAGATAATATGTAATTTGCTAGTGAAGTTCTGTTCTTTATTTTTTTTTTAAACTTCACATAAAAACACAAATTATAATAAATAAAAATATTTTGTCTTTGACTCTTAATGAGATTTTGAACTTCTTCAGGTCAATGCGTACTCTTCTCATTACTAGAAGAATTTCCGCGCTCCGCTGCGGTTTTTATCATTTTTTTTGTGAAAATCATTATTTTTATTATTATTTAGGAATGAATTATGTGTAGCGAGTATTCAGTGGTTATTGATATTATAACTCACAACACATAAGTTGTACAATTTAGTTTTCAAAATAATTAATTATATTTGATTTGACATTTCGCACTAAATCAAAATATAACAGAGAATACCGAATTTGAACCAATCATATTATGACACTATTTAACTATACTGAAACTATACAAAAACAGTCATAAAATATCAGAAACTCTAAACGATCGAACGATACATATCGAACCACATCACCCCATTCAACGGTCCCAAAATAAGAGTGACGTGGCCACTTAAAATCACTTACTTGGATGCTAGAATGGGGGGGGGGTTTGAATTATTGTTACTTCCTTAATATGTCTCTCTCTACGTGTATGTTTCTTTTTGTAAGTATACTCCAATTACCTCCACCCGCTCCATCAATATCAACATGAGGATTGATGGTTGTTGTGGGGTCTTTCAAGTATTTTGCTTTTCCTCTTCTGCCCATTTTTACTCCTGTTTTTGTGATATCTACCGTTACTCACATATATGTGCTAGAAAGCAAAAGGAACTTGCAACTTAGACGGGAAAATTTGTAGGAACTTAAAAAAAGGAAAAAAATTATGTGCTATACATAAAATATTATTTTAATTTAAGGACACTTTTTGCCAGCTTTCATATCAAGAGAGTTTGGGAATAAAATATTTTGTATAATACACAAGTGGATTTACCAAATAACACATCATTTGTATATCGAGAGAGTTTAGAAGAAAAATATTTCAAAAAAATTCTATAGGTTAGCCATACCGAGTACGGAGAAAAAGTATAAAATATCTTTTATTTATTTAAAGAAAAAAATATAAGGACAACCAAACCATACCGACTCACTTTATCCTTAAAAAATAATTACACATACATCCGTCAATAGTCAAATCTAATTTCTTATTTTAATCATGTAACACACTTTTTCTAAATAAATTAATAAAATATGAAATAGAATAATAGATGGAATATATCTAGTCTAGTAGGAAATATCGAGAAGTTTCATGAAAATTTGGAACCAGCTTTAGAAGGTCGGTAACCATCACCTATAAAAAACGAAATGGAAAAAATAAAGAATAAATATGTATAAAAAATATCATGAAACTTCAACAACTTGTGAGACAAACGATAGTCACACAATCTCCATATTTGACAATCCATGCCTATAAATTACTACCCATACACATAATTCTTTATAGACAATCTCCATATTTGACAAATCCATGCCTATAAATTACTACCCATACACATAATTCATTTACTCACAATATATATTAATTCAAAATAAGTCCTCATATTTATGTCATGTAATTACAATCAATTTCAAGCTTCCATAAATCAAAATTACCATCAACCTTACATAATTACAAACTGAACAAATCTCCATAATTTAAAATTTTCAAAATTACCATCAACCTTACATAATTTTAAATTGAACAAATCTTTCCATAACTACAAATTCATTAAATTTTCATAAATAATAATAACAATAATTATCATTGAACAACATTTACAAATACAAATAAATTAAGAAAGAAATAATCCAAAAACCCTAAACTAAGAAAGAAACAATTATCAATTAATGCCTTCTTCCAATTTTATTTCCATGCGAATTCCTCTCCATAGCCTCCATCCTTCATGTGGCCTGAGATATTTAAGCCTCAAAAAACGTCATTTACCATAATAAAATTTTGAAGTATAAAAAAAAAAGAAATTTCTAATTACCATATAAAAATGATGAAGAGCAAGTTATGCTCATCAGCTCTCATTTCATTCGAGGATAATTACCATAGAAATTTTTTTTTCAGGGAAAAAAATTAAATATTAGTTGGTTATTGGAAGAGAGAGAGATAGAGACCCGTTTTATCAGTGACGTTACACACGAAATCTGTATAGCTTATGTAATACTAATTTCACCAATTAAAACTGTTCAAACAAACCATTGCATATAAAAATCCACAGAAATCTCAAATAGAAAAATATCAATGGTTGAAAGTAAGCCACGTAAATATCCAAGGGCTCAAAATCAAGGGCGACGTGGCCTCTTTTTCTCATAAGCGGATGCTAGAATTGGGGGGGGGGATTATACCAATTGGTGATTTTCTTTAATCTCTTTTATATTTTTCATTATATTCAATCCACAAAATCAGAAAAGAAAAATAGGATTAAACAAAACATTATAACAGAGGATAAAACTCTCATCAGGAGAACTCAAATACACAATAATTATAACAATGAGAAATAAATAAATATGAGATACAAAAGAACAAAGTAACACATCCAAATGAAACGAAACAAACAAACATACATGAGATGAATTTCCTCTCAACAACGTGCTAAAAAACAACGAACAATTTCTTAATAATCAACCAAAGCTCTGCATAAACCACTAGAAAGTAAAAACTGTAATTCTTATAATTTGTTACATAGGAGTTGGAGGGCAAGGACTATTGCTCTTATAATTTAGTGATTAATTACGTGTACATGTTTAGCAGTCTGTTAGTTGTCCAGTGATCAGGGAAATAAGGGTTAATGTATTGCGGGGTTTTCTACGGTGCCCCAAAAATGCCCCCCCCCCATTCTCCTTGATGTGATAAGTACTTTTGTTTCTTAGTGGTAAGTGAGTCCGCATTTTAGGGTCATGTTAGAGTTGTCCATGTATTGCATGGTACTGTATGCACATATAAGCAGCATGTACGTGCTAATTTGAATCACGTGCTAAGCTGGTTTATATTAGGGGTGTCAATAGATACTCATAATCCGATAACCCGATTCGAATTCGAGTGAATGGATTCGCATGTGGATCGAAAAAATTTGTCCGATAGTAAAATTAATTCGCATTTGGATTTTTGAAAAATATCTGCTAGTTTAATGGATTTGCATTTGGATCTTGAAAGATCCGAATCCGAAACCCGATATGAATCCGACAATTAATATATAGTAAATATATATATGTAACAACAAAATAATAAATGCGAAAAAATGGGCAAGAAATCATGTGTGTATATATATATATAAGAAATTAATTAGAGTGAATATTTGGCAAGAAAAAATGGGAAATAAATAACGTATTTTATGAGATTTACTCATCTAAGATCAGTAGAGGCCTATTAACCTTTTTCGTTGGTTCTTCCACTTTGCCATTTTCAAAGAATTCAGCATCACGACTTTCTACAACCATTTTGTCTTTAATACTATAGAACCTATAACCCTTTGACTTCTCAGAATAACCAATAACTCTGCACTTTATAATCTTAGAGTCTAACTTATCCCTATGTTGTTGTGGGATCAACACATGAGCTACTGATCCCCACATCCTTAAATGGGATAACATTGGTTTTCTACCTTTCCATAATTCATATGGAGTTGACTCTACCGATTTAGTTGGTAGTCTATTCAGGACATATGCCGCAGACTTTACCGCTTCACCCCAAAAACTCTTAGGTAAGCTTGATTATGACAACATGCACCTAACCATATTCATTAAAGTTCTATTACGCCTCTCAGCTACACCATTTTGCTGTGATGTATAACTCATGGTTGTTTGCCTCTTTATACCATGACTTGTGCAATAGTTGTCAAATTCTTTTGAGTTAAACTCTCCTCTCCTATCGGTCCTTAATATTTTAATCTTCTTGCTCAATTAATTCTCAATTTCGTTCTTGTACTTTATGAAGTAATCAAATGCTTCAGACTTAGCATTGAGCAAATAAACATACCCATATTTAGAGTAATCATCAGTAAATGTTATGAAATACTCTTTACCACTATGGGTCTTAACGCTTAATGTACCGCATATATCCGAAGGGACAACTTCTAACAATTCTGTTGCTCTTCCTCCC
This sequence comes from Juncus inflexus, assembly GCA_024447665.1. NCBI lineage: Eukaryota > Viridiplantae > Streptophyta > Magnoliopsida > Poales > Juncaceae > Juncus > Juncus inflexus. The sequence continues at coordinate 15,656,705 of JAJHPC010000001.1, read as the reverse complement.
ACTGAGAAAGGTTTCCTAGTTAGCTTACCAGAAGGACAGATTTCACATGCGTCATATTCTACCTTATTTAATTCAGGTAATAAATCCATTTTAACGATTTTATTTAATCTTTGTTTTCCCTGGGTGACCTAAACGCATGTGCCATAATAGAGAATTAGCTAAATAAGCATTGAGAGGCATAATATAATCAAGAAAATCATCATTCTCATTAGAATTATCAATTGATACATCAGAATTATTTGTCACGCTAACATTATTCTCTATTACATTTAACTTAAACAAATCATGTCCTGGGTCAAGCATACCATGAGCCAACGCTTCGCCATGCTTCCCAATTGTCACAGTGTGGACTCCCAACTTCTGATGCCGATAAAAGCGCACGTCATAACCTTTCTTAACCAGCATCGGGACGAAAATGAGATTCCGCCTCATTCCGGGAGCATACAATACATCTGTGAGAAGTATGTTAAACTTGCCCACATTCAGCTTGTAGGTGCCAATCGCCTGCACCTCAGTGTATGCGTCGTTTCACATGTAGATTCGATGCTCCTTCGGGTTTACGGTTTTGACTCCACCAATCCTTGACGTGTCCACGCTATGTGCTTTGTGGCTCCAGAATCGATCCACCACCCATCGGCTATCGGAGAAGAGAAGTTGCACTCGGTCACCATGACCAAGTCCTTGTTAGATCCTCCACCTTGACCGTTCTTCTTCTTGCACTTGATTTGAAGGGCACTGGGCCTTGAAATGACCCACCTTCTTGCATTTGAAGCACGCACCCTTAAAACCGGGACCTGCGTTGCCTTTCACCTTGAAGTTCTTCTGGAACGGTTGTCTGAACTTGCCCTTCGGACGAAAAAGAACCGTGTTTTGAACACCTTTACCGGCATATGCCTCAGCATCTACGGTAGTTGCTTGCGACAGATTTAGATCCGTATTATGGACTCCCTTCATGCACTCTTGTTGATAGGCCAACTGATGCGGTAAATCCTTCATGCTGATGCTGTTGACAATCCGCATTGCCGTATGCACCATTGCCCAAGAAGGGGGCAGACTATTGATTATTGTCGAAACTTGCATCTTCTCTGAAATCGGAGATCCCGCGGCTTCAAGGTCCTTCGCCATCAGCATCATATTGTTGACATGGTCCACCACATCAGTACCTTCTTGCATATGACAATAATTATAACGCTGCAACAATAGTTGTATATGCGTTTGGGATTTAATGTCATATTTTTCTTTAATTGCCACTAGAAGTGCTTTAGCACTTGTGTGTTCTTTGAACACCTTCATTAAATTGTCATCCATTAACATTAGGATGGTCCTTCTAGCGACCTTATTGTCGCTATCCCACTTCTCAGCTACCTTCTTTTCTGCTTCAGTTGCCGTAGTAGCCAAGACAGGTCGGTCCTTTTCCAAAACATAGTCCAAGCGATGGACTATCAAGGCATGGGTCACCTTCTCGACCCAAATATCGTAGTTACTGCCATTCAAGCGCTCAATCCGAGAAATTTCGGCGTTAACGGTGGAGTTCGACATCTAGATTGAAGCGAAGCACAACACACGAGCGATCTTCTACACCAGCGATGTCACCAACCAACGAGATCTCACAGCAAAGCAGAGTCCGCTACTACGCCAATAAAGTCGTCGGATCTAGGGTTTCGAAATCAGAACCTGGCTCTTGATACCAATGTCGGAAATGAGTTAGGGTTTCGGGATTTGAATGTAGGAAAAATGATTAGGGTTAAGAGAGATTTGAGGCTGGGCTATTAGAGGCAGGGATTAGGTTTCTATTGTCTGTTATATCTTGACAAGAGGTATACCTCTCTATTTATAGGCCAACGTAACTTGGCCGTCAAGAAACCCGAATATCATGGCATGATTTGTTGCCATCTATATCCTCCAGCCGTGTCTCAATCAGATTGATCCCCTTTCTAAATATAATTGATCCCGATTGATAACTTTCCACAGGAGGAAAATGCACACATGGAAACAAATCCAACATTTGATGCGTTGAATTGCGCAGTCAACCATTAGGTTTTGACTATATTCTTCATAAAAGTTATTATATTGGAGATTGGCAAATTGCAAAGAAAACTCTAATATTCTTCAAAAATTCAGAAGAGATTTCATCGAAGCTTCTTCCGTTTAATTTTCTTTCTTCATTTTTTTTTCTCTCTCATTCTCTTCTTTTTTAGTTTTTGGTAGTAGTTTTGTTGATTTATATACCGTTTTTCTTTTCTTTTTTTGTATACATTTCTATGATTACAACTTATTTTAATAAAATTTAGACACATGACTTTTTAGCCTGCTCCAAATATTAACATTTTTTCCAGAAAATAGTTTATACATTTAGTCCTGACTAACAACGTTAGATTAAAACAACTAAAAACATATATTGATCCTATTATTAGTTTTTATTTTCAACTAATTTTTATTTGTATATATCAATTTCATATATTTTAAAAATAATGTAAAATAATGTTAGATTAATTCTTTGTTGATTTAACTATTAATCGTATAAAACTATCTTTAAAAATAATCATATATTGATCCTATTATTATTTTTTATTGTCAAATAATTTTTATTTTTATATATCAATTTCATATATTTTAAAAATAATGTAAAATAATGTTAGATTAATTTTTTTTTATTTTTAACTATTAATCGTATAAACCTATCTTTATCTTTTTTTTTTTTTGGAAGCTTCAGAAGTCGATTGCCTAATTAAATCTATCTTTATCATTTATATATTGTTAATATAAACCCATATTCTAGTTATGGTATGTATGAAGTGACTTGTTTATTGTAATGAAACTGATAATTTTAAGTTTAGCATCGGCTGGGGCAACCATATATTTTTCATTTCCACTGCTCATAGGAAGCATATCAAGACTCAAGATCCCCTTTTCTTGTAATTTTCTTACATACTTCATCGTATCAAGAATAAGAACCTCCTGTTTTTCTTGTAATTTTCTTACATTTTGAAGTTTCGGGAGACGAAATGTGTATCTGAGATTCTATTAATTAAAAAAATAAATTTACAATCAGTCATGGATCGAATAATTAGAAAATATAAGAGAGAACACCCAAACATGAATTTGGAGAAGCAGCCTTGCAGCCTTTGAAGCTCTCAGTGAAAGAAAATAAAAACAGCAGGCAATAATGTTCTTACATATTTCGTCGTATTCAGAATAAGAACCGCTCTTTTACTTGTAATTTTCTTACATATTTCATCGTATGAAGAATAAGAAAAACATCCTCTTTTTTGGTAAATTTTCTTTCATATTTCATCGTATTAAGAATAAGAACCTCCTCTTTTAATAAATCACATCTCAAAGTTTGTGCTCATTATGAAAACATGAATCCGAATGCAAATCCAGTTAAGAAGTTGTAAATATAGCAAGTGCTCTAATTATTTTAGCTAACCTCCATGTATCATTACGAAGTATTATACTTCTAATTTTGTTTTTCTTGTGAGTGGTACACTATTGGTATGTCTCGGTTTTTCACCATGCATTTTTCTTGATATGCTGACAGGCGTCAAACTTGAATACATAATTTATAAAGTGTTTTTTACGTACTTTATATTCTTTTTAATATGTCTTCTTATATGTTTAACATGTCTTTTTACATATTTAAGGATTTTGAAAAGAAGTAGTTAATTCATGGAAATGGAGAGGTTTTTATTCCTCTAAAATGGAGAGAGCATTTAGCGTTAAGAATCCTATTTCCATGCACGTGGAGTGAATTTCCATACGCTTGATCAGGTTTTACTGAGGTATATATATTCTTAAATTTTGAAGCTTCGACCATAAAAAAAAATATTTTGAAGATTCTTCATTAAAATAAGTATGCTTTTTCAACAAATTAAAATAAAGAAATACTTTTCATTGTCTAGTGACTTCTTTCATATTCTTCACAGGTTAAATATGCGTTTTCTCATTACCATACCAAATAATGGAGGTTTCTCTATTATATATTTTCATTTATAAAGAAATGATGAGATCCGAGAGTATCAAGCTACAAAATAGAAAAAGAAAATTAGGGTAAACATACACGATAAGTAGAGATAAAACTTCATGAGGAAAGCTATAAAACAATAAACAGTACAATAATGCGAAATAAATATATGAAATACAAAAGAACAAGCAAACAAACACCTGAAGACAAAACGAAACGAAATAAACACAAACTGGATACATGAGATCATGAAAGCTCCTCTTAACAATGTGTTGAAACCAAAATTAAAAAAAAATGTACTAAACTTAGCACATTTTCCAGAATGTAATATGTGCAGCGCTAGTTTAGGACCTCAAATGTGAACTCAATACAACAGAGTGAGCACGCGCGCATTCATAAACCAAACTAAAGGTTGTAAAGGATGCTTAATTTTGGACAGCAATGTAGGCATAGCATATGTTTAGTTTGACTCGTGTGTCAGTACAGTAGACAAACCCCGATTTTACGGCAAAACAAAAATGGAATATATTCTTCAAGAACCACCTACTGCATTTTGACCATTTATTGTTCTTGTGTTTTGTGTTACTTATATATTAAAAAAATGAAAATTGAGTCATCGAGTCATCTAACGTAACTATGTAAAATAATATTTTTCTTTTTTCTTCAAATGCCCTTAGGCTACTATGAATAAGTGATATTAGACCCTGAGATTCTGCATATTTTATCTTTTTCATTTTCATTTGTATTTTGTTTTTTAGCTCAAAATATCACCCATTGATCTTTATGAATGCTTTTATTATGAAAAATAAATAACTAACATTTTAAAATACAATATCTCACAATATTCTATTATTATATTCTATGAAACTACTTTACAAAAACAATATTCTATTTTTATAAACCCTAGACAAACCCCCCAATTTCACAATATTCATAATTCTTCTCCTGGAGAAAAATTTTCATTAATCACCAAACCATTCATTACTTATATCCATAAAATGCCCATTTCCAAAATTCTTTATTCAAAGTTCAAATCGCTCTACTACGTACTAAGTCATCAGATCCTAAACTTGTTACCTAAGTAACTTCTGTTTTTTGCTTGAGCTACCTAAGTAACTTCACCAAAATAGCATGATGGGCTTCCTTCAATGAATTTGTTTATTTAGAGAGTTTAACAACTCCAATAAATAATGAAAGAAACATAGTTAGAATTTCAAATAGTAAAACGAAATCTCCTGTTCAAACTCACAGGAATACAATAGCATAGTTGTCGGTATTGACTTGTCCTCTCCAGTAATTACATCAATTAAAAGAGATATTATATTTGCTTTTGTACAATTGTAAGTGTAATGTTATAAGGGAATTGCCGGTTAATTAAGAGATATTCTTGCTTTTGTTTTATATGTTCTCTGTGCGTGTTTATAAATCTTAAATATATTATTACAAAAGAAATAAATGATCAATGATTCTGAAAGTAATATATAACTTATAAGGAGAATAAGAGATATAGTTTATTAATGGAAATAGAGTGATTTTTGTTGTCTTTGAAATGAAGAGCACGAATCCTTTAAAATATGCATGTGCACGTGGAATGACCAGATCATATGTAATTTGTTCTTTATTTTTTTATTTTTAAACTTCTTCACATAAAAACACAAATTATAATAAATAAAAATATTTTGTCTTTGACTCTCAACGAGATTTAGAACTTCTTCAGATCAATGCGTACTCTTCTCATTATTATACCAATTGGTGATTTTCTTTAATCTCTTTTATATTTTTTCATTATATTCAAACCACAAAATGGGAAAAGAAAAATAGGATTAAACAAAACATTATAACAGAGGATAAAACTCTCATCAGGAGAACTCAAATACACAATAATTATAACAATGAGAATAATTAAATATGAGATACAAAAGAACAATGTAACACATCCAAATGAAACGAAACAAACAAACATACATGAGATGAATTTCCTCTCAACATCGTGCTAAAAAACAACCAATAATTTCTTAATAATCAACCAAAGCTCTGCGTAAACCACTACAAAGTAAAAACTGTCATTCTTATAATTTGTTACATAGGAGTTGGAGGGCAAGGACCATTGCTTTTTTGGGAGCTGGAGCAGCCAGAACCCGAGCTGTGGTGTGGATCTTTTTTTGTCGTCACCACAACAGAAGGGCTGAGGTAGCCGGTGCTGCTATTCTTCTCTGTTTCATTCATCATATCACAATGCATTGTGGGGATCAGAATAAGAGCAAGGATCAAGAGAGGTTTTAGACTAAGATCCATTTTAGGGTTTTGCAAGAAAGAGAGGGGATGTAGCAGCTCCTTTTAAAGAGCGAGATCTAGGGCTAACTGGCTCTATGATTTTCGGTGCATTGGAGATTCTGACTTTGTGTACTTGAAGGGTACTTTAAGTTAGTGTTAGACCATCTTATGTGAAGTCAGAATTATAATTAGTGATTACGTGTACATGATTAGCTAGCTGTCTGTTGGTTGTCGGTGACTTGGAAAATACGGGTTAATGTGATCTACTCTACCACCATGCATGGTACTGTAGTGCATGCTAATTTGTGAGAAATTATCTCACTCTAGTCTAAGATCGCCCACATTTCTCGATCTAAGCTTAAGCTGGTTTATATGAATATGAATTATTATATATATAAATATAATATATATATACCTTCATTAGAAAAAAAAAATGTAATCAACTTAGTTACACTTACACATGCGGCAGCTAAATTGAAAGGAAAAGAAAAATTATCTAATACAGAGAACCTCACTTGTAAATTGTTTTCCAGCCAATATCATCTCATTTCATACAGCTCGATGTTTTAAGAGAGATAATTATCTAGAGTGTTACTGCGCAATTAGGGAACACGTGTGCATTCATAAACCAAACTAAAGGTTGTAAAGCATGATTAATTTTAGACAAATATATAGGCATGGCACACGTTAATCTGGCTAGTATTCACTGCAAATCCAAATTTTACCACAAAACGATATTTGTAATTTCAAACCACCTACCCCATTTGACCATTTACTGTCCTTGTTTCTTGTGTTCCTTAAAAAAAAAAGACAAATGGAGCTATCCAGTAACTCGAAATTGAAAAGAGATGGACACGTCCAGTGCTGGGAGATTTGTTTTGTAAAAGCATCATCACTCGAAATTGATATTAGATCCTGACGTTCTGCATATTTTTATTTTATCTTATTCATTTTCATCTATTTTTTATTTTAGCCCAAATCACTCGTTGATCTTTATGAATGGTTTTATTAAATATGAAATAGTGAATAAATAATATATTACGATACACTATTTCACAATATTGTTCTATTATATTTTATAAAACTATTTTACGATATATTGTTTTATTTCACAGTTTTATATATAATATTACTTTATATAATATAATTTATACTTAAGATAATGTGGTACAAAATGGTTTAACAGAACATTGCAAAGATTATAGTATTGTGAAATGTTATGTCATAAAATATTTCATTATTTATTTATTTATTTTTGCGAAACGAGTTTATGTTCATATTCCTTAGCGTTCATCTTCATTATTATAGGGACAACATATGTTGTTATCATTAATATTTACTCGAGTGTGGAATCACAAGCTTATATTAAAAAAAACATATCTAGTTATAATTTATTCCCAGCTATTTTCAATCATCATAATTCTTCTCCACCATAATTCTTCTCCTGGAGAAATTTTTTCATTAATCATCAAACGATTACTTATATCCATAAAATGTCCACTTTCAAAGTTCTTGATTTCAAAGTTAAAATCGCGCTACAAAGTCATCAGATCCTAAACTTATTACCTAAGTAACTTCACCAAAATAGCATGCTGGGCAGCTGGCCTTCCTTCAATGAATTTGTTTATTTAGAGAGTAACTCAAGTCCAATAGAAATAAATAATGAAAAAAATAAATAGTTCAAATTTTAAATATGAAACGGAATCTAGCTCCTGTTTAAACATACAGGAATAGAATAGAATAGTTGTCTGTATTGAATAATCCTCTCCAGTAATTACAACAAATTAAAAGAGATATATATTTTTGTTTTTGTGCAATTTAATTAATGTAATGTTGTCAGACAATTGCCAATCAAGATATTGGACTCTCGAAAAAAGATACTGCAGTCTTCTGTTTCATGTGCTCTCTGTTATAAATCTTGTGTAATTACAAAAGAAAAGAATAATCAATGGTTCTGAAAGTAATATAGAACTATAAGGAGAAGATATAGTTTATTGATGGAAATGGAGTGATTTTTGTTGTCTTTTGAATTGGAGAGCATTAAGAGATTGCATGGTGCACGTGCACGTGCACGTGGACTGACTATATCATATATGTAATTTGCTACTGAAATTCTTTTTTATTTTTTAAACTTCTCCACATAAAATACAAATTATAATAAATAAATAAAAAAATACGTTGTCTTTTAACTCGAGAGAGATTTTGAACTTCTTCATGTCATGCGTCTTCTCATTATTATACCAAGGTGATTTTCTTTAATCTTTTATATCTTTCCATTATATTCAATCCACAAAATGGGAAAAGAAAAATAGGATTAAAAACAGAGAATAAAACTCTCATGAGGAAAGCTTATTATAAGAGTAAGGATCAAGCGAGGTTTTATGTTGAGTCTTGAGTGTCATTCTAGGGTTTTGTAAGAAAGAGAGGGATGTGGCAGCTGGCTGTTTCATTTTGGGTGGAGGATTCTGAAGTTGTGTACGTGGACGCTACTTTAAGTTCGTGTTAGACCACCTTATGTGAAGTCAGAATAATTAGTGATTAATTACGTGTACATGTTTAGCGGTCTGTTGGTTGTCCAGTGACCAGGAAAATAAGGGTTAATGTATTGCGGGGTTTTCTGCAGTGCCCCGAAAATGCCCCCATTCTCCTTGATGTGATAAATAATTTGTTTCTCAGTGATAAGTGGGTCCGCATTTTAGGGGCATGTTACAGTTGTCCATGTATTGCATGGTACTACTGCATGCGCATATAAGCAGCACGCACGTGCTAATTTGAATCACGTGCTAAGTTAGTTTATATTAGGGGTGTCAATGGATACCCATAATCCGATAACCCGATCCGAATCCGAGTGAATAGATTCGCATGTAGATCGAAAAAATTTGTCCGATAGTAAAACTGATTCACATTTGGATTTTTGAAAAATATCTGCTAGTTTAATGGATTTGCATTTGGATCTTGAAAGATCTGAATCCGAAACCCAATATGAATCCGACAATTAATATATAGTAAATATATATATGTAACAACAAAATAATAAATGCGAAAAAATGGGCAAGAAATCACGTGTGTGTGTGCGTGTGTGTGTATATATATATATATATATATATAAGCAATGAGCTTGTCTACAGAACTCCACATTGAAAATATTAATTCTGATAAACGGTCCAGATTAGCTTGAAAGTGAAGTACTGTAGAGGTTTTTTCTATATAAAATAAATGATAAAAGAGTAAAATCGTAATTTAATGTCTAATTATCTTTCTTTCTTTTTTTTTCTAATTCTCTCGTGACTCATCTCCAGCACTTGAAACCATAAAAGAAACTAAACGGATAAATAAAGAAAGAAAATATTTGGAATTGATTTGTTTCTTCTTTTACTGTCTACATAATTGATTGTTATCCTAGAAGATTGTATTTGTCTGTAGCAAGAAATAAAATATTTGGTATGGATTTGTTTCTTCTTTTTTAAGCATGACAATAATTGATATTATATTATACTATACTAAACTATATTATATTATATTATACTATACTATACTATACTATACTATACTATACTATATTTTATCATATTATATTGTACTACATTATACTATATTATACTATGTTATATTATACTACACTATACTATATTATATTATACTATATTGCACTATATTATACTACATCATACTATATTATATCACATTATACTTTATTATAGTATACCATATTTTACTATATTACATTATACTATATTGTACTATATTATATTATATTACATTATACTATATTATATCATATTATACTATATTTCATTATACTATATTATATCATACTATATTATATTGCATAATACTAAATTATATTACATAGTACTATATTATACTATCATATTTTACTATATTACATTATACTATATTGTACTATATTATATTACATCATATTATATTGTACTATATTATATTACATTATACTATATTAAATCATACTATACTATATTATATCATACTATATTATATTACATAGTACTATATTATACTATATTATATTACTTTATATTTATGCTATATTAAATTAGATTATATCACACTATACTATATTACATCATACTATATTACATCATACTATAATTTATTACACTATATTGTATTATAATATATTATATTATATTATATTATATTACATTAAACTATATTGTAATCATACTTTATTATATTAAATTATATTATATTACATTGTACTATATTATATTATACTACATTATACTATTTTACATTACTACGTCATACTATATTATATTACATTATACTATGTTATATCATACTATATTTTAATATATTATATTATACTATATTATATTACATTATACAATATTAGTATATTACACTATATTATTTACATTATACTACATTATATCATATTATACTATTTTACATTATACTATATTATATATTACTATATCATATTATATTATACTATATTTTTTCTTACTGTATTATATTATACTATATTTTTTCTTACTATATTATATTATATTATATTATATTATATTATATTATATTATTATATTATATTATATTATATTATATTATATTATATTATATTATATTATATTATATTATATTATATTATATTATATTATATTATATTATATTATATTATATTATATTATACTATAATATGTTATATTATATCATACTATATTATATTATTTCATACTATTTTATATTATATTACATTATATACTATATTGCACTATACTATATATACATGATACTACAATATACTAATATTATATCATACCATATTACATTATACTTTATAATATTATATCACATTACACTATATTACATTACATTGTACTATATTATATCATATCATATTATACTATACTATATTACTTTATACTCTATAATATTACATTACATTACAGTTTACACTATATTAATTATATAATACTATATTATATCATATTATACTATATTACATTATACTATATTATACTATATTATACTTTATTATATCATACTAAATTATATTACATTATACTTTATTATAATATACTATAATAAATTATATCATATTATATTATGTTATATTATATTACATCAAACTATATTATAGTATATAATATCAAATATGTATCATATACTTGGAGGAACTTGACTGAAATTTCTGTGAGGGCCAAAAAATTTCTCCCTATAGATTAATACTACATAAAATATTTGGGGGGCCAAATACATAGAAATACATATATTTCGAATTTTCTTCACTAAATCAGGAAGGCAGGTTATTTTTTTTATTTGGATTGGAGATAAAGAATATAATGGAGGTCTTCTTTCATTGATTGAAATGGAGAGCAGAATAAAATGAAAATAAATTTAAGATTGAATCTATGTAATTAATACCACACATACCAAAAATACCCTCCGAATTTTAATGGTCTTGATTTAATCTATCTTTAAGTTAAAAAAAGAAATGGAGTACCATAGACAAACTCAAAAGAAATGAATTAGAGTGAATATTTGGCAAGAAAAAATGGGAAATAAATCACGTATTTTATGAGATTTACGCGTTTATAGTTTTCTTTTAAGCTTGATGACATGATCCAAAATCCGATCCGAAATCCGTTTCATTAATGAGTTTGGATTCGCATATGAATCTTTATTTTCTTAATGGATTTGGATTTGCATTTGGATCTTTTGAATTTAAATTGGATCCGCATGTGGATACTATCTGGATCCGACCCGAAACTGATCCATTGACACCCCTAGTTTATATGAATATGAATTATTAGAGAGAGAAAAGGTGATCAACTTAAGTTACAAATTCGACTGCTAAATTGGAAGGAAAAGAAAAATAAAAAGAGAAGAAAAAAATTAATAAAAAGATAAAAAATCAAAAAAAAAATTAATAAAAAGATAAGAAAAATTTACAATTTCAACAGAGATAAAAGACTGGGCATTATTACTTGTAAGATAATTTAAGTAATGCAGTAATGCCAGTAACTACAACATTGTATATTAAAAAAATCAACATTGTATATTACATAATTGTCATGTTCTATTAAAAAAATCAATTTATTTACTATTTTTTCCCTCAAAAGAAAAACTTTCACATATCAGATTAGAGCCGACGTTGCACTTTGTTAGAGCAATTAGTTTCTTTTTTCTGTATTCTTATAATTAGTTTGCTTTTTTGTTCTTTTGTTCTTTTTTGTCTTTTTATAGTTTCTTATAGTTTTATAATAATGATTCTCGGGGAGCTTGGGTATTGTTTTTTTCTTTTTTTCTGTTATGAGAAAAGTGAGAGAAGTTATGTTGTGTTGCTGGAGATGTGTGAATGTGATCTTTATGCATGATATAGTATGATACAGTGTGAATCAAAATTCAATATGCTATGTTCTTTTTTATGTCAGTTTTTTGTTCTATATACTATTTTCTAGATTTCTTATTTTATATACTATGTTTTTCGAGCTTATCTAAGTGGAGTACTGTAGACTTTTTTATATATAAAATAAATGATAAAAGGATAAAATCGTAATTTATGGTCTAATTATTTTTCTTTCTTTTTTTTCTAATTTTCCCGTGTCTCTTCATCTCCAAGTACTTGAAATCATGAAAAAAATCTTTTGTTTCGAGAAACGGAGAAAAAAAGAAAATATTTGAAATTGATTTATTTCTTCTTTTATTCTTTACATAATTGATTGTTACTCTAGAATATTGTATTTACCTATAGCAAGAAATAAAATATTGGGCATAGATTTGTTTCTTCTTTTTTAAGCATGACAATAATTAATATAGTATGACACAACGTTATATTATATTATATTATATTATATTATATTATATTATATTATATTATATTATATTATATTATACTATATCATATTATATTATATCATATTATATTATATTATATCATATTATATTATATCATATTATATTATATTATATTATATTATATTATATTATATTATATTATATTATATTATTTTATATTATATTATTTTATACTATTTTATATTATATTACATTATACTATATTATATTATCCCATATTACATTATATTATATAATATTAATACCACATATACCGGAAATACCCTTCTAATTTTTAACGGTCTTGACTGAATCTATTATTAAGTTAAAAAAGAAATATAAATTATGAATTGGATTCATGGGTTTAGTCATGAACCCGATGGCTAATATGAAATATAGGTGGAACCAAATATCATCACAGATTGGAGCTAAATATCTAACTAATTAACCAATAATTTCACTGGTTTTTGGGCCCAACAAATCCAATTCTCATATCACGCGGGACCAGAATGAGAATTCAGTGAAAAGAGTCAGTGAATTATTGCTTTAATTAAAAAAAAAACAAGTAATGTAAACTAATACCATATTTTCTTTACGCAACCAGGTTAAGATTTTCTTAAAAAATGATTTGTTTATTGCTCAGTCAGGAATTTCCATACAACATCCTTAAACTTGCTCGCCAAATCCTCTCAAGCTTATATCCTTTCATAACCTGACAAGCTTATTAGTTCACGAGAGGATGAATAGATTCAAATCAAGTTGATTGTATATATTAAATGTGAGTGTTTTTGGTTTGGGATGTTTTGTTATTGTCATGTGTGCATGTAATGTAATGTGTTTGATGAAATGTCGATAGAATGAAATTAGGCCTTTTGTTAGTATTATTGTAATTTGAATCGTGCATTTTGTGTTGTAAAGTCGGTGTGGGAAAGCCTTCAGATTTGACTGGAAGGCATGGGCCATGGCAATTGACTAAATTCATAATTCTAAGTAAAAGTAATACCGTTGATCTCCGGTCATGTTGGTAAGGATCCTTCCCAATGGCTCAGATATAAATTATGAATTGATATAGAAAAACATTATGTAAATTAGGTTTGACTGAAAGACTTGGAAATGGAGTTATTAGAGCAAATGACATAAGGTTTGAATTTTCTCATTTACCGTTACAGCACGGAACTTAAAAATGACTATAGATAACCTGCAATCTCATAACAGTCTCATCTGAAAAGAGAAGGCGGAAACTTCAGAATGAATAACAATTGTAGAAAAATCCTCTTCATTTTAGTCTTAATAGTTCCCTCTCTTATGCTTCTGGGTCCAGTATCGACCACCTTTGCACGGGCTTCAATGAAAACTTTTGGGCGGGAATTAGGATCAAACCCATCTGATTGCGGTGGTGTCGATGGTTGTCCAACCCGTCCCCCCAATTAGTTTCTATTTTCTATATTCTTATTAGTTTGCTTTCAAGTTGTTTTTTATTCTTTTTATTTTTCTTTTCTATATACTTCATCTGATACTTTTATAATAATTAATTTTGGGGAGCTTTGGTATTGTTTTTTTTTTCGGTTATGAGAAAAGTGAGAGAAGTTATGTTGTGTTGCTCCTGGAGATGTGAATGTGATCTTTATGTATGAGTATTATTCAATATGTTCTTTGTTTTAATTCAGTGAAAAGAGTCAGTGAATTATTGCTTTAATTAAAAAAAAAACAAGTAGTGTAAACTAATACCATATTTTCTTTACGCAACCAGGTTAAGATTTTCTTAAAAAAATGATTTATTTATTTGCTCATTCAGAAACTTCCACTCAACATCCTTAAACTTGCTGCTCAAGTCCTCTCAAGCTTATATCCTTTCACAACCCAACCCAACAACAACAGTCTAATTAATTGAAGAAAAACTTAACCTGGTCCATTACAATGAGACTCCTCTTTTCAGTATGCTTCATCTCCTTTCTCTTATTTCTAAGCTCTCATCCCTGCGCCCTTGCAAGGACTTTGAAAGTGTATGCTGGACAAGGATTAGGGCTGGAGATGAAACCGAGAGGCACCGGACCTCGGCCGGGAAGTGGAAGTTCCAGTTGCTTTGTTGCTTGCCCGAGTCCGCATCGCCCATGATTAATTTAGAAATGTTTAATTTTATGGCGCCAAATTGTAATTTTTTTTAGTTCAATTTACTTTTTTGTCTGTTTTAGTTTTGAGGTTTGGCCATTTCTCCTAAATTACAGATTAGAGGTTGGTCGAATTTCAGTATTTTTTGTTGATAGATTAATTTTGTATGTTTATTTTGCTGCAGATATGAATTATTTGCTGCTGATATGGCAAATGATTTTTTTTATGAAACCCAGCTTTTTACCTTTTTAATCAATTTAACAGTGCTGTTTTTCTTTTTCTTTTTGATAAAACTGAGCGAAGGTTTTGATTGCAAGATGATTCCAAATATTT
The DNA here is from genome assembly GCA_024447665.1 of Juncus inflexus. Taxonomy (NCBI): domain Eukaryota; kingdom Viridiplantae; phylum Streptophyta; class Magnoliopsida; order Poales; family Juncaceae; genus Juncus; species Juncus inflexus. Next base: position 15,641,224 of record JAJHPC010000001.1, on the reverse strand, counting down.
CCCGAGCCATGGTTTAAAAAGACTTGTTCCTCATTTTGGTTACTTACAACAGTCTTATTCATGGCCTTAATTGGGTTCACATCACATGATCAACATGATTTGAAATATTTTGAATAAATGGCTGCTGCAAACAAGGTAGCTTTGGTCGAAGTGAATGGCCATAGTCCCTGATTTGGTTACGTACAACAGCCTTATTCAATCTTCAGTACTAATTTCCAATTTTTATGTTTTTTTCCCCACCGAATGTTTTGAAAAAGGCTACATGATCTAAAATAGTCTTGAGATTTGACTGGAAGAACACTTGGAACTGACAAACTAGAGAAAATATGATTGTCCTCTTTCACCGTTACAACATGAACTATGTAAAAATCTATAAATAACCCACAACCTTACATCTCCTATATCTCACTCTAATCCCAAAATGGTACTTCATGAGAAAAACAAAAAACTTGTTTTTGCAATCTTCTTTTCTCTTCCATTCCTCCTGAACGCAAATCGAGTTGATGGATCAAGGCCTCTTGTCAGGATTTCGGATCCGTCTACTGGGCTAGAGAGACCGTCAGGTCGGTCTGATCGTTTTGTGCAATAATTATGGTTTGAGATGCTGTCGAGAGGTGGCGAGCCAGGATCCAACCCGCCCACCCAATTAGTTTTTAATTTTGAAGAGTTCTTATTAGTTTGATTTTCGTTATTTTCTTCATTTTTAATAAGTCGGCTGATATTGTGTATGGTATTTTTATAAATAACGTTTCCGGTGGTGCATCAATATTGCTCTTCTTTTTTGTTTCTATTTTGAGAAATGTAAGAGTTATGTTGTAAGTGTGATCTTTATGTATGAGTCGTGTCATAATTTGGTAATTACGCTCTCTCTATCTGTATCATCATTAATTCAGTATCAAACACACCTCTTCTTTTTCTATGTAAATTCCAATTCTATGTAGTAAGTTATCCGAATCAGAAAAATAAAATATATGAATAGAAACAAAAGAGTCAAAAATATATCTCTCCTGATTAAAATGTGCAAAAAAAAAAAAAATGTTGGCTTCATTTCATCTAATCTCTAGTTCAAAGTAACTACTTGAGCCGAACCAGAACCAGAAGTCCAAAATACTTCCAACAATAAAAGCAACTAGTTTTTGTAATTCATCTTATTTCGACTAATAACTTAACATGAAATTAGTATTTTTTTTTCCTCTCATATTTGTTAGTGTAACAAAGTCACTTCAAAAGTCTACTACTGGCTTTCAGTTTCAACGCCTACAACAAAGTATTAGACTTAAATTTAGGCCTTGACTCATTACATATTTTTCCAAGTTTTAGTCAATCATTGAAGTTTGAATTTGAAAATTGGGCTCAACCTACCCTAATTTTTTTTTTTTTTTGCCAAAAGGAAAATTTCACCACAACGATTTTGTCCATAAGTAATAGACTTCAAAATTTCAAATCCTCCACATCCTCATCTCAAAAGAGAAGACCAAAACTTAATAATGCGTCACAATTGTAGAAAAATCATCTTCTTTTTAGTCATAATATTACCCTCACTCTTGCTTATGGGGCCTGTAACTACCACCTCAGCACGAATGCAAAATTTCTGGCCAGAATTAGGGTTTGAGATGCTACCAAAAGGTGGCGGACCTGGATCAGGCCCATCTGGTTGCGTTCCTGGCTCTGACGGCAGTGGATGTCCAGCTCGGCCCTAATAGTTTCTAAGACTTCTTATTGGATTGCTTTTCCTTCTTCTCTTTATCTCTTTTATACTTTGGCTAATATTGTATCTCAGTGTTGTTTTTTTCTGTTTTGAGAAAAGTGAGACGAGCTATGTTGCTACTGGAGGTGTAATTAATCTTTATGTGTGAGTCAAAATTTGAAATTTGGTAATTAAGCTATATCAGTTTTTTTTTATACTATTGATATTTTATTGTACTATTTTTTCTCGAATCAGAAATATATACTTCGAGACATGGGATATTAATGATACATTGAATCAGTAAAAAAGTTTTATCTAGTAGTTCCATAATTTCAATTTTCACATAATTCAACTAGATTTTGTGTCTAGTACTGAAGCAACCATGATTAAAATGATATACGGACATAATATTTGAGCTCCAGCCAGTCATATATGTTGGGAAAATTGCTGTGTTTAGCACAAATTTCATTTCTGAGAAATTTTGTCGAACACTTTGTGTGCGTCTTTTATAGTTAACTCAAATGATCAATTTAATGCAAAATGATAACCCAATTCACACAATAATGCAAGGGATAAAACACAAACAAGCAAGAGACACAAGATTTAGAAAAAAATCTTCTTTTAGATTTTCAATCTAACCCTAGGCTCACTCATCACTTTATGGTCAATCACAAATACATGAAGGGTTCTTGCTATCAAGAGAAATCTAACCAACTTGAGAGATTGAAGAACACTTTTACCGTACCGATTGTACCAAACCGGTGATGTGATCCACGCGTCTCTTCTTATCTTTTTCACTTTCTTTTTTTCTTTTCCCTTTTTTTATTATTTCCGTTCAAATGAGTCCCTCGTGTTTTCTACACTGGAGCAAAGGTGCATTTAAATGCACTTTTCACTTTTGCCCCCAACTTTTGTATTATAACAGAAGTTAATAATTTAGTCCAAGGCCCAGTTGAGCATAAGACATTCCCAACAGTGTAGCACTGGCTCAGTCCTTCCCAATGATTAAAAATAAATTATGAATTGATATATTCATCGATCCATGAACATGATCCAAAAAATTTGGCGACACCAAATTTTGCGGTTTTGGAAAAATATAAATGTGGGTGTTTTTGTTTTGGTGAGTTTCAATATCTGTTCGTTGAAATGTCGATAGAATAAAATCGCCCCTACTGTTAGTAATATTGAAAGTTTGATCATGCATATTGTGTCGTGAAGTCCGTGTTGGAAAAGCACGCATTTAGATTCGAGTGGAAGACTTGGAAGTTGACTCACAAGACCACATAAGGCTTGAACTTCCTCTTGTGTTGTGCCATGGATTATGTAAAAATGCCGTGCAACTCAATCTCATTAATCAAAATCAGATATCGTTATCAATTTCCCACCAAAATGCTACTAAAAATTTATACATTGCCTCTAAGTTTCAACACCTACTCCAAAGCTTTTACTTAAATTAGACCATGATGAATTACATTTTCCAAATTTTGTCAATTATTCAAGTTTGAATTTGAAAATTGGGCTCCTCCTGCCTTTAATCTGCACATACTGTGCTATATTTTTCAAAGAAATTGTCTATAAATAAGCTTGCTCAAAATTCTAATCCTCCACCTTCTCATTCTCATCTCAAATAAAACTTCTCAATGGATCACAATTGTAGCAAAATCTTCTTCATGTTAGTCCTAATAGTATCCTCTCTCTTGCTTATAGGGTCTGAATCTACCACCTTTGCACGACTTTCGATGCAAAATTTTGGGCCGGAATTAGGGTTTGAGATGCTGCCAAAAAGACCCAACCCCCTATCGGGCCCTTCAAACTGCAGTCGACGAGGTCATCCTCTTCCCGCGTGACCAATTCGAAACCCTCCCCCCAATTAGTTTCTATTATTTGTATTCTTGTAACTAATTTACTTTTTTGTTCTTTTTTTTTTCCTTTTTTTCTTTTTTATACTTTAACTTATACGTTTACATTAATGATGCTTGGGAGCTTCGGTATTGTTTTTCTATTCTTCTTTTTTTTTTGTTTTGAGAAAAGTGAGAAGTTATGTTGTGTTGCTACTGGAGATGTGTGAATGTGATCTTTATGTATGAATTAAAATTCAATCTGATCTTTTTTACGTCATTTTATGTTCTACATATACTATTTTCTGGTTTTATTATTTTATACACAATAATTTCCAAATTAGAAAAAATTTCGCATCTAAGGTTAAAATGTTAAAAAAGGTCATGATTTCACATTATTCTAAATACTATTTTATTTGAGCTCCAACCAGTTAGGTAGCACGGGCTCAAACACTGAATCCTTCCCAATTTTTCGAAATATAAATTATGAATTGGATTCGTCGATTGAGTCGTGAACATGATATGAAATATAGGTGGAACCAAATATTGTCACAGATTGGAGCTAAATATCTAACTAATTAACAAACAGTTTCGCTGGTTTTTGGGCACCACAAATCCAATTCGCAAATCACGAAGGGCCAGAATGAAAATTGAGGGAAAAGAATTGTTTATTGCTCAGTCAGGAACTTCCGTACAATATCCTTAAAACTTGCTCGTCAAGTCCTCTCAAGCTTATTAGTGACATTTTTTCCTATCTAGCACTTTTTTGAAAAATAATTCAGCAAATAGCATCTTTTTAGAAATAATTCAGTATCTAGCGTTTTCGTCAGTTTTTCTAGCAGAACAGAGACTGTTCTGTCAAGATTGCTGGCGGAACAATCCATTTTACTGATCCCGATCATTTGGAGGCCTTAAACACGCTTAATTAGGAAAAAAAGTGTGTTCTGCCAGCCCTCTTGGCGGAACAGCGTAAAATTATAAATTTTCCCTTAGCTAAGGAGATTTAGTAAAAAAAAAATCACTGTTCCGTGTTCCGCCAAACAGTTGGCAAAACAACCTATTTCATATTTTTTGCCCCTTAAACAGACATAAAAATTTAGCAAAAAAATAAAAAAATAAATAACAATCAATGTTCCGACACACTGTTTGGTGGAACAGTGAACAATATATATATATATATATATATATATATATATATATATATATATATATATATATATATGCTAAATCTCCTTAATTAATAGGAAAATTATAATTTTACGATGTTCCGCCAAGAGGACTGGTGGGAAAGACTTTTTTTCTCTAATTAAGGGTGTTTAAGGCCTCCAAATGGTCGAGATCACAAAAATTGAGAAAATTGGTTGTTCCGCCAATACCCTTGGCGGAACATAGGAAAAGCTGATGAAAGTAGTAGATACTGAATTATTTTCGAAATGATACTATTTGTTGAATTATTTTTCAAAAATGTGCTATTTTAGAAAAAAAAAGTCCTTATTAGTAGACGAGATGATTGATAGATTCAATTTTAGTTGATTGTATATTAAATGTGAGTGTTTTTGTTTGGTAAGTTTTGTTCTTGTCAGAAGTGCACGTAATCTGTTTGATGAAATGTCGGTAGAATGAAATTAAGCCTTTCTTAGTATTATTGCAAATTGAATCGTGCGTTTTGTGTTATGAAGTGAAGTAGGTGTGGAAAAGTCTTTAGGTTTGACTGGAAGGCATGGCAATTGATTGCAAGACAAAGATAACTAACTAGAGAAAAATCCATTCTTAGAGGATTAAATTTTCAACATGGATTATCTAAAAATGCTGACTCCTAATAAAAAATGGGATATTGTACCTCAAGCTTGCATTCAAAAGAAAAAGGGGACACTATAATCAATTTTCAACCAAAATGCTAATAAAAATTTAAAAATTTGTGTACATGAGGTAGTTCGTTCATGTTCCAAGTTCTTTCTTGAAAGTGGTTAATATGTACCTCAATAATATTTTTTTTTAGTTAAAATGCTTTAGATTAATTGCTCCATTAATAATAAAAATTTATTAGAATAAGTTAGATTCAGATTTCTACAAAATTAAAATTAAATTGTAAATTAAGCACAAAGCCACAAAACCATCCAAATTTTGTCAGTCTTTGAAGTTTATATTTGAAAATTGCGCTCCTCCTACCATATTTTACTTTGTCAAAGAGAAAAATGTCAACACAAAGAAGAAATTTTCTATAAATAAGCTTGCTCAAAATTCTTGCTCAAAATTCTAATTCTCCAAGTTCCCATTCTCATCTCAAAAAGAGAGAACTTCACAATGGATCACAATTGTAGCAAAATCCTCTTCTTTTTAGTCCTAATAGTACCCTCTCTCTTTCTTATGGGCCCCACGTCAGTCACATTGGCGCGGCTTTCAATGCAAAGTTTTGGGCGAGAATTAGGATTTGAGATGCTACCAAAAGGCCGCGGACCAGGATCAGTCCCATCTGGTTGCAATAGTGAAGGCAGTTGCCCAAATGACGGTCCACCCAACTAGTTTCTATTTTCTAAATATTCTTGTTATATTGATTTTTCTTTCTTTTTATATCTTTTTTATACTTTGTCTGGTGTTGTTGTTCTTTTACTTTTTGATATGTTTTGAGAATAGCGAGAGAAGTTGTCTTGTGTTGTGTTGTGTATGTGATATTTATTTGTGAATCAAAATTTATAATTTGATAATTAGTCTCTCTTGTACTATTATTCATTCATTGTCGGTTCTTTTTCTATATTGTCGGTTTTTTGGGTCTATATACTATTTGTTTTCATCTCTATAGATTATGTTTTTCGTATCAGAAAAATATATACCAAACCAAGATTAAAAATGTATGATATACTGATGTCGACATGCTTTATCTTAATTCTAAGCAATACCGTTGATCTCCGGTCATGTGGATAGGGATCCTTCCCAATGGCTCGGATATAAATTATGAATTGATATGGAAAAACATTATGCAAATTAGGTTTGACAGACTTGGAAATGGAGTTATTAGAGAAAATGATATGAGGTTTGAATTTTCTAATTTACCATTTTCTATTGAGTATTTTGATTTAATAAAATAAAAAAAGTTTTGGGATACATAGAGTTGTCCCTTTTGAAGAGAATGGGTGGCTTAATCACATCATTATGCTTACAATTTTTCGCAACTCCTACTACAAGCTAGAGAATCCTTCAAAAAGATAAAAATTTGGATTTCCTTGTTGGAGTTGAGCATGTCTTCTCTGTAACTCTTAGGCGTATTTCATCCGTAGTTGTTCTTCTTTGATCGCCAGTTGATGGACAACTTCCAGCAGTGCAGATGTATTATTGAAGATCCTTTTGATTTTACCATTGTAACGGGGAATTTTAAAATGATTATATATAACCCGCAACCTCAGAATAGTCTCATCTCAAAAGAGAAGGCCAAAATTTCAAAACGGATCACAATTGTAGCAAAATCCTCTTCGTTTTAGTCGTGCTTATGGGTCTCTTATCGGCCACCTTTGCACAGCTTTCAATGCAAAAATTATGAGCGAGAATTAGGGTTTGAGATGCTACCAAAAGGTCCCGTCACAGGATCGGGACCATCACCATTGCGGTGCGCCTGGCAGTGGCGGTCGCAGCAATTGTCCAAACCCACAATTAGTTTCTTAAAAAATGATTTGTTTTTTGCTCAGTCAGGAACTTCCATACAACATCCTTAAACTTGCTCGTCAAGTCCTCTCAAGCTTATATCCTTTCATAACCTAACAAGCTTATTAGTTCATGAGAGGATTAATAGATTCGATTTAGTTTATTGCATATTAAAGATGAGTGTTTTTGGTTTGGTGAGTTTTGTTGTTGTCATGTGTGCACGCAATGTGTTTAATGAAATGTCGGTAGAATGAAATTAAGCCTTTTCTTTGTATTATTGCAATTTGAATCGTGCATTTTGTGTTACGAAGTGTGAAGTAGGTTTGTCTGGAAGGCATGGGCCATGGCAATTGATTAAATTCATAATTCTAAGTAAAAGTAATACCGTTAATCTCCGGTCATGTTGGTAGGGATCCTTCCCAATGGCTCATATATAAATTATGAATTGATATAGGAAAACATTATGTAAATTAGGTTTGACTGGAAGACTTGGAAATGGAGCTATTAGAATATATATATATATACCTTCAATAGAAAAAAAATGTAATCAACTTAGTTACACTCACACATGCGGCAGCTAAATTGAAAGTAAAAGAAAAATTAAAAAGGGAAAAGTGGAAATTACGATGGAGGTACTGTAACGACTTTGTAGTGACCGTTTCATCTATATATTGTTTCTTCCGCATTTCTATATTTTTTTTGTTTTCTATATACTATTGTCGTTTTTCACGTATATACTGTTTTACGGTCTCTAAAAAAATGAATATTTATATACTGTTTGTGTTTTCTATATACTTTTTATATACTGTTTTTATTTTTTCACATATATACTATTTAAAAAAATGATTTTTATATACTGTTTGTTTTCAGTTTATATAGTTTTATCAATTTTATATACCGTCACTATAGGGTCGCTTCAGTACCCGTCGCGCAGTATCGACTCCCAATAAAAAGAGAAGAGCATAAATTAACAAAAAGATAAGAAAAAATTACAATTTCAAAAGAGATAAAAGACGGGGCATTATTTCTTGTAAGATAAACGAAATAATGCAGTAACTGCAACGTTCTATATAGGATGTCTTTGTCATGTTCTATTTTAAAAAATCAATTTACGAATTACGATTTTTTTCCTCAAATAAGAAAAGCCAACGTTCCACATGGTTAGGATTGAAGAAGGACTCTTGGGCCTAGCCCCATAATAGGATTTACTGATATTTTAAGGCCAGATCGGAAATCTGACTGATGATCAGCGTTGCAAAAATTTCTTTTTTTTTTTATGGATTAATTTCCAATTAGTATTAAATCTTTAAAAAAATGATTGAATTTGGTCAAATTTTTTTGAAAAATCTTTTATCTGATTTGGGCCCGATTTGAGCCGAATTTTAATGATTTTTTTTAAATTAGACCGATTTTAAAAAAAAACCTCAAAAAGATAATATATCTTTTTGTACATTTTCTTTTCAATCAGCGAGTAGAGAGAGAGAGGGGCAGGCTCTTCTCGTCTAGGATTTAATTCTCTCTTATGCAATTGTGTGACTTGCGATTTTAGTTATGTGTTTTATTTTGATTTTGTTTTAATGTGTATGTTTATGTTTCTTTTAGACATGTGTCATCTTATTTGGATTTGTTTTGATGTCTTTTGTGTTGTTTAGAAATAATAATGAAACTTTAATATTCTATTTGGTGGATGAATTTATATTATTTTATTTATGTTGATAAATTATAATATTATTTTTAGAATTTTATAATTATAATATAATAGTTTGTATTAAAATAATCGTTTGACTAATTGCCAATTAATCCGATTAATCTCAAATTCCCACAGCTATTTGCGATTTTTACAACATTGCTCATGATACCTTTTAACAATATGAATCATTCTCGCTTATACGTATTGCGTCTTTCTTCTTTCCAAGTTTCTTTATCACTAAATTCATTTAATTTTTTATTAATCCATGAATTTCCAGGAAACTTTCAATAAACCAATTAAGTCTTCTTGCTGGAGAACTTGTTTCGTCACCAAATTTGATATGTACTCTGCACAATTGTCTACAAGTAGATTAAAAAATTAACTATTTCAAAACACGTAGTTCAAAGTTCAAACCATGCTACCAACTTACCTAGTCATTACCTAACTCTTTTTTTATGAAATCAAATCACGCACTAAACTTGTTAGCAAAGTAATATTGCGCCTATATAAACAGCAAAGCCTCAAGTTAATCAAACATAAAATTCTTCAATCTTCACTAACAACATTTAAAATTAAAATTAAAAAAATCTTCACTAACAACAACCAAAATGGCCTTTCATAAAAGAAGTATTCTGTTCGCAGTCATTTCCATTGTATGCATCCTATTACTCTTGAGCTCGTCTCCAGTCTCGTGTGCCCGGTCCACTGGACACGGTCCATGGCTGCAAAGGTTACCAATGGGCCCAACACTGCCATCTGGACCGTCCGGTTGTGTTACAAACTGCCCGATTCCTTCTTCTAGTCCATAGTAGAATGTTGATTCTGAATTATGATGAGTGTTTCACTTTCTCATGATTTGAAGTATGATATGGTGTACTAATCATCGTGTATTTTTTATATACTGTAATTTGTATTGTTCGGTTCTAAATAAAACATATTTGGGGTGTCAACGTATAATCAGTATGTATTTTGTTGTAATTTATGTAGGACCATATGCTATTGTTTTATCAGGTTGAGACATTACTGTTGTGAAAAGACATTAGTAAGATTTAGGAAATAAATATTTCCATCATATTTTCTTTTTTGAGGCAAGCTTGAGGTTCTTTCATATTTTATTATTTTCTTTTAACACTATTAGTTGGATTATTCACCATTACAAAGAAAGAGAAAACTATCACATAATTTATATATTTTTTAAATTAACTTATGATATAGTTTAGAAAATAACGGTGATAACTTATGAGCTATTATGACAGACAATGTTGGATATTACGAACTATTGTAAAGGCAACTCAGATCGATATAATACCTTTTCTTCTTGTCAGTAATTTTTTTTTGTGGACAGTAATTTTTTTCTTTTTAATGAATTGATGTGTATATAAACTCTAAAAATAACTGGCTAAACACATCAGTTATAATGTTTGGGCTTATTCCAGCTCGATAACGTCAAGAATTTCTGACTATTGCATGAGAATAGTAACTTTTACGCATCGTTCTTTTTTTTCTGAAATTTATTTATTACTAGATATTTAATTTTATCAGTCCATGGACTTGGGGGAAGTTTCCAATCACCTTCTGCTGGAGAATTTTTTCAATCGCCAAATAATTATATATCTACAACTGGGTCTACTAGTTGATAAAAAAAAATACTCATCACCAAATATCACAAAATCTGTGTACAAATGTGTCTACTAGTTGATGGAGAAAAAAAAACAGTACTATTTCAAAACTCGTTGTTCAGAGTTCAAACCACATGCTACGTATTAACTCATGGATCAGACTTTCTTTCTGTATGAAACCATGCACTGAACCATGGCCCTATATAAATCTCAACAACCAACCAACACCCAACCATAAAGTCTAATCAAAACTTTCAAGATCACCAAAGCTGATCAGCAAATCAGCATACAGTAATTCAATTGAATCACAAATGGCCCTTCAAAAAAGATTTCCCATTTGCAATTATCTCCATTTTATGCATTATTTTAACCTTGGGCTCATCTCCAGTCTTGTGGGCCCTGTCCTGTCCAAAGGGTGATACAACCCCATCTGGGTCGTCCAATTGTTCTTTCCGTAGTATAACCTGCCACATTCCTTGATCTAGTTCTTAGTACAGACACAGAATGTTGCAATCTTATAAGGGGTGTTGTACTTTTTATTTACGAGTGGATGTATGATATATGATATATGCTACTACTAATGGTGTGTTTTTTATTGTAATTTTTTCAGAAATAAAATTATATTCTGTCAAACCAAATGCAAAATCCTGACAAAAAACACCCAACTCTGTTATTTGTAATTGGTCAACTGCTCGTGCAAAAATACTTCTTGGTTAGTAAAAACAAAAAAGAAGAAGAAAGATACAAGAGAAAAAAATATACTACACTTCTACATGAGTTAACACTAATGCAAATATTAGATTTCGCATCGACTAATTTAAATCATGCAAAAAATATATAGTAACATCGGCCATGCATATAAAAATTATATCACATTAGCCAAAACCATATAAACAATAATATTTTATCTCAGTTAAATATTTAAATTGCACATTAATTTAAAAGTTTAGTAAAATTGATTTAAAAATTTAGGTAATAACATATAAACCCACCTTGAACGAGAACGAAACAAACAAGCTCTCACTCATTATATTGTACCATTTTGTTTCAGCCAAACCAATCTTAAAATGATCATTAACGACTTGACCTATATATATATAGAGAGAGAGAGAAAGAAGGAATGACTAAATAACTTGTACAAACAAAATTTGGATTTTGCTTGTGATCAAAATACTATATATATCATCAAAAATTCAAATTTCAGCTGTACGAATGAAATATATATGTTTTGAATATGTTGTAGATTAATTTTCAAAAGAAACGAAATATTATATCATTACTATCATACATCATCAAAATTCATCAAAATATATAAAATACATATTATATATTTTTTGATGAATTTTGATGATACATGATGTCAATGATATAATATTCCGATTCTTGTGAAAATTAATCTACATCATATTCAAAACATATATATTCCATCTATATGGTCGAAATTTGAATTTTTAATTAATTTTGATCACAAACAAAATCACAAGTAAAATTCAGACTTTGTTTGTATAAGTTATTTTGTCATCCTCTATATATATATAGAGAGAGATACTATTTTCTTTTACGTGAACAAAGTAGATTCATATGCATGTTTTAAGATTGTCTCAAACAAAAAAGATTCATATGCATGTGCTATCCACCTTGCTTTATCATATTTTCCTTTAGACAAAACTTCATGTGTGGCGGCGCTTTGCCTACTAATTTGAAAAGGAAATGAAGTAGAATCATAAATAAAATAAATAAATGAAGTTCCCATCTTTCATGAAAAATGGTTCTACTTCCGAAAATATAATATTCGTGGAGAGAAAAGTGCCTCATAAAAAAATGATCAAGTTGGGTGGATGGCCTATAAGAAATAAATGCAACACAAAGAAAGCATCAAGTAAGACGAAAAAATTATAAACTGAACAGATGGCATCAAGTTGACACAAGTGCATATCTCGAGTCTAAAGTTCAAATATCTTTTATATATATATATATATATATTTTGAGGATCACTAAATAACTTGTACAAACAAAATTCGATTTTTACTTGTGATTTTGCTTGTGACCAAAATTCATCAAAAATTCAAATTTCAACCGTACGGATGAAATATATATGTTTTGAATATATTGTAGATTAATTTTCACAAGAATCAGAATATTATATAATTGCCATCATGTATCATCAAAATTCATCAAAATATATATAATATGTATTATATATATTTCGATGAATTTTGATAATATATAATGGTAATGATATAATATTCTGATCCTTGTGAAAATTAATCTACAACATATTCAAAACATATATATTCCATCCGTACGGTTGAAATTTGAATTTTTGATAAATTTTGATCACAAGTAAAATTCGGGATTTGCTTGTATAAGTTATTTAGTCATCATATATATATAAGATAACAGACCTAACTTATATCTAGTTTTTACTTTAAAAAACATAGGCTGGTAGGCAAAGCTTATGATATTTATATTAATAAAAAAAAGAAAATATTCACATAATTCATTTAAATAATGCTTAAACAATGCCACCATATATTTATAATTTTTTAGTTGTCTACTAATTGAGGTAATCGAAAAATAATAGTATTTGTATATTAATAAATCTTTATATGTATTCATTCTACATTTCTTGTTTATTAATATACATTTTTGTAATTCTGTTATAATTTTCTGAATTCGGATCATTTTAAATGGCAAATAAGCCCATCGTGTATATCAGGTGTCAATAAAAAAAATACTAAAATAGTATTACAAAACTATTTATAGTACATTTCCTCCGTCAGTATCATTAGTGAGGCTATCCATCTGTCATTCTACATTTTTATTAACATATCATCCAATTAATCATATGTCATCATACAATCAGGCCACTGGCATGATTCCCTAATATATGAATGATTCTTCAATAATATTCTTGGTTTGTCTTCATTATAATCTCCATATTTGCGGACACTTTGTGTATGTCAATTAGTTATTACGTATTAGTAATCGGTGGTGACTTATTTTCAAAGGGACATGATACTACGAGATTTTCCGATGTGAAGCGCAAATAGACAAATATTTATTATTAAATAAATAATATATAAAGTTTATTTTTTTAGACAGTATATAGAGATAATAAAGAGTATATATATAAAACAGTGAAAAACAATATATAGAAAAAGGAAAGTATATTAAAAATTGGAAAGAATATTATACCATCATGTTTTATACGTACTAAGCCCATCGTGTTTTCAGATTTTCCTCGTAAGAATACATTTTTTTACAATTCTTAATTAATAATGTAAGTTCTTTCTTTTTCCAAAGAAAATAATCGAATTAATCTAGCTCCATATGCCATCTACAGCGCGGTGACCCCGCTATAAAACTACACAAAAAACCCTCTAATTCTATCATAAAATATAATAATATAATCATATACAAATATACTACTTTAAAATCTAAGAGGAGCTTGTATATATTATTTCTAACTGTATCAGAAAATTCAATATATTACCATATCCATATATATACTACTATGGTTTCAAAATATATTTTCTGTGTTTTAATTGAAGTTCTAAATTTTTTTTTCTTTCAAAAATTGTTTTTCACTGTTTTTTCTTTCCATTGCCAATTCTTATCAATACTAACGTTTCATTCCTATTTTGTTAAAGTGAAAGCATTGGAGAGAAAAAGTTATCTTCCAATTTCCAAAGAAATATATTTTTATTCTTTTTACCTTTTTATGAATATCACAATCTATCATGTAGAAGGATTATTTCTGTCAATAATCAAAATTTTATTTGTCTTAACCGAACATTCACTACTAAACTTTTGCATTTAATATACCCAAATGGAATGGACCTTTGTCTTTGGAATCCTTTCGTCAGTCAAACAAAGACCTTCGAGATACAAGAGATTAAAATAAGCAGAAAACTTATGTTTTTTTTTGATGATTTGATTTGAATAGTGGCACAAACTCTCTTGTTTTATAGCCCAAAGAAGATTATTTTCACATAAAAACACAAAAAAAAATCACAATTATATGTTTACATAAAAGTACATGTTTATATAATAAAAAAAATTTTGAAAATTCCTATACATATTTTTAAAAGTGTATGCAAAGGTGCATAAAATTAAGAACATATACCTGTACAAAAATAGTATAAAGTGCAAAAGTTCTTTCAAAAAAGAATATATCAGACGGAAAGTTATATAATAGTAAAATATATAACTATAGTATAAATTTTCGTGTATACCAAGCATAGTAAACTGCAGTACCAAGCATAGTAAACTGCAGTACATGCGATTTGATCATACAAGAACAATACAAATAGAAACATTTTTATCCCTCAATTTTTTTCCCTCACATAAAATATAGAATATAGATAACGTGCTGAATTAATACTTAATAACAGTTGACCGACTAAATATGTAACTTCCAACGGTTAATTGCCTTTGGATTTCTAGTTTTTTAGGTTGTTCTCTTCATGTTTGTTTCTTCTTTATTTTTAAATTTTTTATTTTCTTTTATATCCTGCAGATTCAATTCGCTGTAATGATATGATACTACTGCTTTAATTAATTGAATACTTATTTAATTATTTGAAACAACAATATGGAAAATATATATATATATATATATATATATATATATATATATATATATATATATATATATATGATCGCCTGTTGAATATTCTAAAAAAAGGTGGTACTTCCAATGGCGGCCGTGTCCAGTAACAGAAGGATGTTCATGTAATTTCCCCTTTCGAATAAAGATGACCAAATAAACTATCGACCCCAAATTTAATGGACAAGGATCAGATCAATATATTTTACAGATCCCTTGGTCATGAAAGCGAAAGAAAAATAAGAATCACCCTGAGCCGTCAAATAATCAGCACGGCCACGATCATCCCCACCAAGTTAATTAAGCTGATACTCGTTATAGTGTGGCTAATTAATTTATTTAATGTAAGAAATACTATGAAAGAATTTGGAAACAAAAAACTGACTGGTAAATGAAAATGGGAAATATTACTTACTTTTAAGTCGATGGATACTTTTCCTGATCAATTAAATATCATATCTGGAATGGTGGTAGTTAACCGTTATGATATGTTCAAAAGTTGTCTGGTACTTTCCTTCAAAAAAAAAAAAAGTTGTCCGGTACTAAATATAATTAATTTATCTCGTACATGACGTATTTTGCCACCAACATATGTTTTCCACTTATGCACGCCTCCCAAGTTTTTCATGCTAGTTTTACTCGCAGGAATAACAGAAGTGAAATACACAAAAAGGATTTGCCTGTTAAGATAATGACAAATCAACTTTACCAAATTAGCATGCAAAGAAATAGTAACATAACAGATATTTACATATTTTAGGTCCATCATTTATTTATATAATTCAGTTCAATACACTACAATAAAACTAGCGTTTTATCATGGTTTTTTCCCATTTAGTACCGGTTTTAACCGAGCTAACTTGCTCCTACACACTGTTACATAACCGCTGCAGGTCTGCTGCTTCCCACACTGTGGTTAACGATCATAGTGGCGAGTTTAATTCCGCTGGTAAATGTAAAAGCGGCTTTTTAGCACAGTTCATACCGTGTTTATCAACAACCTCAATATGCTTGAGGTGCAACGGTTTGAACCATGTCTACGTAACTACGGGCAAAACTCAGTATACAACCGTACTAAATTAGATATATTAAAAATTGTGATTTCTAAATGCACAATGGGACAGTATTTAACAATTTGAGGCTCTTAGAAATGGATCTTGCTTATCAGAGAAGGGGACGGCGCCGGAGGAGAAAGGCGACGATGGCGGAGGAAGATGCCGGCGGTGGAGGAGAAAGGCGATGGAGACAGGAGAAAGGGTTTTGATTTTCTGAGAATAGGACGCGGAAGGGGATTTATCGAATCCCTTAGTTGGAGTTTCTTCTACTGGTTTTTAAGAAAACCATGATTTGATTATTACGGTTTATAACAAACCGTAATATTATATGTCATTATCATGGTTTCTAGCAAACCGTACTTATGTAAGCTACTCATTATACGGTTTTCTCTTCTAACCGTTGTAATGTATAAACGGTGTTGAAACCGGTGTATAGGAGGCCAAATTTTTTTATCATATATATGGTTTTATTAGCGTGTACAAGAAACCGTATATATATGCATTTTTTTGTTGTAGTTATAAGAACCAGTAATATAACAATAATTTCGTCAACCCTAACTGATCTTAGCTATATATATGCAAGGCTGCCTCCAACATTTGTCATCCTAAAAGATGCCATCATACTGTAGTTATTTTGGAAGCTATGCTTTTTTGTGGATGCAGATTTTTCCTGGAATGTTGGGGCTAAACGTGCAGTCAGAAGAACTTGACGGCGGAACATTTCTGCCCTTGATCTGTGGTGAGTCATCACCTTCTATTTTACTGGCACGTCCATCTTGGCCGGCAGGAGTTAAGGACCGACGCATGGACATGACATTTGATGAGCTAACAAGGATCAGGAAGTAAAGAACAACACACTTAATGTGAAGAGCAGACATTTTGTCAAGATGAGATGGTATTATTGTGTTTCGTTGATTTTGAGGATGTGGCTAATGATATAGGAGGTTTCTAACTTATTTGTAGGATCAATGCAGATTTATGGAATGGTGGCAGTTACCCGTTATGTGATATGATCGAATGGTGGAAATTTATAGTAATGGCTCATCATTTTTTTAGTAAGAAATATTTAATTACTATCCACCAGCCATATTGCACTTGGCTAAATAAAATATAATTAATTATGAACGTCCCACGTGAACTCTAGCTCATATATATATAGAGAGAACCATATTGCACTTGGCTAAATAAAATATAATTAATTATGAACGTCCCACGTGAACTCTAGCTCATATATATATACACGATAACTAAACAACTTGTACAAGCAAAGTCCGAATTTTGCTTGTGATCAAAATTCATTAAAAATTCAAATTTCAATCGTACGGATAGAATATATATATTTTGAATATGATGTAAATTAATTTTCACAAGAATCGGAATATTATATCATTGCCATCATGTATCATCAAAATTCATCAAAATATATATAATATGTATTATATATATTTTGATGAATTTTGATAATATATGATGGTATTCCGATTCTTGTGAAAATTAATCTACAACATATTCAAAACATATTCCATCCGTACGGTTGACATTTGAATTTTTGATGATATATGTAGTATTTTGGTCACAAGCAAAATCCGAACTTTGCTTGTACAAGTTATTTAGTCATCCTCATATATATATATATATATATATATATATATATATATATATATATATATATATATATTATTCGGAGCGCCCAGATTTTGGAGTGTCCAGAAGCACTCACTATACAGTTTTAGCTGTACACATATATATTTGTACTTAGATATACCTTTTGTATTTATAAATATTTTTTTTTGTAATTTTATTATACCTTTTGTATTTACAAAAATACATTTTGTAATTTTATTATACATTTTGTAATCGGGTGCTACTGGATGCACTAAAATGCTGACACTCTATATATGAACCTATATATACTTTTCCATTTCCAATGGGTCAATGACTCATATTGAGCCTTGTGAGTCAATGGTCATCTTTTTCTGTAATCTTCTTGTATATTTCATCATAGTAAGAATTTTTTTTGTAAGATAATGTTGTATACACTTCCTGCATATTTCATCATAGTGGATTGAACCATTGGCATTGCATGGCTGTAGTTCATCTGTCAAAGATGAGTCATCCAAGTCCAGTGGTGGAGCTTGCCCAGAAATTTCGGGCGGGGGATGGAAGGCAAAAAAAAAAAATCCTACTAATTAATATTGTACATAATTTTTTGGGAAGATCGAATACACATAAATATTTGTATTTCAAAATTTTCCTCACTAAAACATGGCTGATATATATACTACTTGGCAAAAATTTTGAGACCGTGGCCCCTCAGATCTCTATAAAGCTCCGTTATTATATCTAACCTAACATTTTGTTCGTCTTGATTTACTCATTCATTTTATTAATTTAAGAGTACAAGGAGTAAGAAGTCCTCTATTTATAATTAGGATATTGGAGAAACTTTTCTCAAGAAAAGAATAATATGTGGAGGACTACTCACAGCCGTTCATTTTGTTAATTTATTAGTGTGATGTGGTGACTGCTATCTATCTGTAAACTAAAAGGAAAAGAAAAATAAAATAAAAGAAACTGACAAAAAGTAATTTTGTAAAAAAAACTGACAGAAAGTAAGAAAAATGTACAATTTCAAAATATCAAATAAAAGACGATAATTAGCCAAACCTTAGTAGCTTAAGCGGTTGGTTAGTCACCTGAAAAATTTGAGGAAAGGTCTCAAGTTTAAATTCCAATAAATGCATTTAACATTACTTAGTAAGTTTTTCAACATATTGATGGTGGATTTGAATCTAAAAAAAATGGACGGGAATTATTACCTTTAAAATAATCCAGATATATGCTTTACAGCCAGGTATGTTCTAAAAAGATCGGTTTGTTTATAACTTTGTCTCTTAAAAAAATATTCAACAAAGAACAAAGATTTTCACATATCAAAAAGCTAACGTTTCACTTGGTTACGTTACCGAGTGAAGCAGGATTCTTAGGCCTAGCTCAATAATGAAACCTCCAACAAATATGAATCTTCAATATTATCAACCCATCAACTTCCTGAAAGTTTTCAATCAACCGAAGTCTTCTGTTGGAGAATTTTTCATCACCAAATAATTATATAACTACAACTCTGTCGTCTATAAGTTGATAAAAAAAAAAGTTGTATCTACTATTTCAAAACTCGTAATTCAAAGTTCAAACCACATGCTACTAACTCATGGACCAAACTTTCTTTCTGTATGAAACCATGCACTAAACTCGTTTCCAAAGAACTATTGCGCCTATATAAATCTCAACCCTCCTAAAGTTAATCAAACAGAAAGCCTCCAAATCAAAAGCTTCAAAACAACAAATCAGATCATACAATAATACACAATAACAAATGGCCCTTCATAAAAGAAGTATCCTATTTGGAATCATCTCCATTTTATGCATCATGTAAGTCCTTTGCTCATCTCCAGTCTCATGTGGCCGGTCCATTAGACCAGGTCCATGGCTCCAAAAGTTACCAATGGGCACCACAACTCCATCTGGGCCGTCCAAATGTTCTTTCCGTGGTATAACCTGCCCCCTTCATTGATAACAGAATGCTGGATTGTCATACTTTTCATGATTTGAAGTATGAGCTATGATATATTGTACTACTAATCGTGTATTTTGCGTTGTTATTTGTTCAATAAGAAATAAATCATACTCTTCTGTAAAAGGAGCGTGCATTTTGTTGCAGTTTATTTATATGAAACAGCATAGTTATTGTTTTATCAGGCTGCCAAGTTATTGCTGTGGAGTGGAGAGGGTATCAATGAAATTTACCAGTTCAAACGAGAGCACGATAAGATATAACTTGAAAAACACCAAACAAAGGCGCACTCCCTGATTATAACTAACGAAAATACATATAATTTACATGATATATAATTTTTCTCCCTATTTCTCTCACTAAATAAAAAGATTACAACCACAATAACTGTTACAAACGCCTCTCTCTCTCCTCTCTCTCTTTCAGGTCATTTTCTCTCACTCACTCTGATCACTCTCTCTCTCTCTCTCAAGTCTCAACGCCCATTATCATACGGATACCTAAACCGATTCTGCAAATTCGAATAGTCTCCAATTCCATACCCATTACTCAAATCACTCCCCAAATTCAAATTCAGATTCAAATTCATCCCCAAATCACTAGCGTAATCATAATGTCCATTATTCAAGTGATAAGATTGCACATTATTATACACTGAATTATTCCCCACATCCCTCAAACCAGAACCGGAACTCGAACCATAAACCCTCGAATTCAAAACCCCCATGTCATATAACGGGTCAATCCGACCCGACCCGTTAGACAAACCCATATCCCTTAACGGGTCGATCCGAACCGACCCGCTAGACAACCCCATATCTCTTAACGGGTCAACCCGACCCAATCCGCCGGTCAATCCCATATCCCTTAATGAGTCAACCCGGCTCGACCCACTAGACAATCCCATATCCATTAACGGGTCATACCGTCCCGACCCGTTAGCCAACCCAATATCCCCTAACGGGTCAACGCGGCCCGGGTCATTCCGTCCCGACCCGTTAGACAGCCCCATGTCCCTTAACGGGTCGACCCGGCCTGACCCGCTACGCGGAAAATTGCGGTACGGAGCCCTAGCCGTACCATGAGGCCAGTTCAGTTCCGCATCCTCAAACAAGCCATTTATCATATCCATGTGTGGAAATTCTTCCGCTATAGTCCGCGAATCGGGTTTCAAAATATCCGACCCGTTATCATTCTTCCCGTTCCATCCGCCTGGAGACGACGAGAAAAAGGACAGATTCGATTCTGACGCATCGGCATTAAGTCGGGCCGTCAACAAGGCCGATTGAGTGGCGAAACCAATCGGGTTTGGATGCGGATGCGGACCCGTTAGACCCGTTAAGGGGTTCGTAATATTACTACTGTTACTGCCTGTGATAGCATTGCGGTAGGATTGAGGAACGAAGCTCGGAGCGGTAGGAGAGGGAAGCAGGTCGGTTCCGACCCGGCCCGATACGCTGCTCACAGATCTCGCGAGATACGGCGAGGCTTGAACCTGTGCGGCCATCGGTGTGGCGGGTCTCGGCGCAACAGGAGGTAAAGTAGGCGCGCTTAAAGGCCTTGAGACGACGGCTCTTGGACTAGTAGTAGTGTTCTTTACCGGGTTACCGGGTTCAATTCTGGATACAGATTCAGGTTTGGTGAGTATAACGGGTTTAGGAACAGTCTTAATGGGTTCGGGTTTGGGAGAAGGAGGCGGGTACACGGGTACAAACGGAAGAATGGTGGGAATAGCGGGGCGGGAAGGAGAAGGATTGGTGGGAATTGAAGGGGGAGCTGGACGGACTGCACCGAAGGCCGCAGAGTTGGGGGGTGTAGCGGATGAGGGGGATTTGAAGAAGATGGAAGGTTTGGTGAGAGTGGGTGATGGCTTTTCGGGAGGATTTGGTGTGGAGGAGACTGGTGCGGCCTTTGGTGTGGCTGGTTTGGAAGGACTGTTGATTTGAGGCTGGGGTTGGGGTTTGATTTCTGGCTTCTTTTGCACGGTCTGAAAAATAAAAAATAAAAATTTAGTATTTCTATACAACAAAAGTAAACAAATAAATAAATATATAGGTAAGTAAATGAAATGGACCTCAATTATGTGATGTTCTATTTTATGTTTGGGCTGAGGGGTAGGAGCTCTGCTCCCATTGGAAGAAACACTGGAGATGACCGAATCGCCCGAACCGCCAGGTGTCGTGCTGCTATTGGCTACAAGACTCGGCCCTGTCTGTTCGTTAAACACTCTAGTCATAACATGAGTGGGACCCACTTTTTCACTTGTGTTGGTTATAACAACAGGTACAGAAATTGGCTTCTCGTTCTTGCTCCGTTGGGCTTTTCCTCTGCAATTATTTTACAATTGCTGTTAAGATTTCAAAACACACAATAATGAAAGAATATGATATTATTTCATATTATTTTACCTGTTAGGAGAAGTCTGATTTTTGTAACTTGAAGAGTTTTTGTTTGTGGAGCCCACCGGGACCCAGTCGTCATTGGCAGAAGAAGAAGCAACGTAGTTTTTCTTTCCAGTCCACTCATCTTTCATAATTACTTCCTGCTCAGTAACTGGATTATTATTCTCCTGTACTTCCAAATCCGCTGACTCAAACTCTCCATTTGAAGCATCCTCTCCATTTTCAGAAATATCCTCGTTTAAATCCTCAGTTAAATTCTCGTTTTCTTCAGGCTTCTCTTCTTTCTCCTTTTCTTTGCCTTTCTTGTTATTCTTCTTCTGCTTCCCCTGTAATAATAATAAAAAGAAAATATTATAAAGTAAAAGAAAATTAGCAATTTTATATTTTGAAGACTAAATTTTAACCTGTTTTTTCTTTGATTTTTTGTCCTTGTTGTCGCGTTTCGATTTGGAGTCAGGCTCGTTAATCCAAGCTTCTTCTTCTTCACGGATTAACTCCTCTTGTCTCTTCAAAGCCACCGCTTCTTGATAAGCAACCTCTATTGTACTGTTTTACACAAAAAAAATATATTAAAAAATATCGAAAATAAAATAATATTTTAATTATTATTTACCTGTAAATGTGGGCCAAAGTGAAAATCTCAAGAATTCTACGGCCGATCTCTGTTAAGCGCCGCTCGTCTCGTTCGATCGTATCTCTACTCATTTCTTCGATCATAGTTCCATCCTAAAATTAAAAAAATATATTTATTAAGTTAATAAAATCGAAATCGATTAATACTGAATTACTTCCAAATTTAAACAAGATACAATAGATTAACAGTTGAATAAACCAATATAGGCAAGGAATCAAGACAGATCTAAGATTAACACATGATTTATCAGAATAATAGCAAAATCAGTGCCGATTTTACCAACCAAACCCTAATTTTGAATCAATAATTCTCAATTTTTGCCCAATCGCCCTGATTTCCTAATTTACTTACAAACGCTAATGTGAAATATTCTAAATTGAAACCGAGCGGATCAAACTTTAAGAGCGGGCCCATTGTGTTAGACATTGAAAAATAGATTAGAGAGATAAAGAAAGAGCGATTTTGAGAAGGAAATGGGGGAAGAGGAAAGAAGAAGGGGAAAGTGAAAGATGAAATGATTTAATTAATATTTAATTTAGTAAAATGTGATTTATTAGCTGTAAAGGTGGCGACTGATTGGCGCTTTCTGAAAAGGTAACGGATCACCGAAAGTAACTCTCGATACTTCCGAGGCAAAATAATTATTTACCGGGCCTTACTTTATTAGTGGGCTTAATTACGGTTTAAGGCATTTTTAATCACTAAACTATAAATATATCATACAATTGCAAAAAATTAAAAAAGAAAAAAAAAATTTAACTAAACCTTACTTATTATTGGGTTTAATTAGCATTTCAGGTCTTTATTTATTACTTAACTATAAATATATATCATACAACTAGTAATAAATAAAGGCCTGAAATGCTAATTAAACCCACTAACTAATAAATAATAAGTAAGGTCCAGTATATGTCATACAATTGCCTACGGGCTATTGTCAAAAAAAAAAAAGTATACGTCATACAATAATATACATTATACAATTAAAAAAGGAAAAAAATATATTTACTGGACCTTACTTATTTCTCATTAATGTGTATAGTTTTAATCAACATTTCAGGCCTTCATTCATTACTAAATTATATACACCACATAATCACACGGGACTTCTCAAAAAAAAAAAAAAAAAAAAAATTAAAAATAACCAAACAAACTACCTTACTGGTACGATTTTGCGAGACCTTATCCTCTCCAGAAGGCGTAACCCGCTGGAGAGGGAGGCTCCGATGGTGAGGGTGGAGGGGGACGCGTTTGTATATACTGTTTTAATATACTATTTTGTTCTCTATATACTTTTTTTTACTGTTTATGTATATATTGTTATAAAAAATGAATTATATATACTGTTATTACTAAGCTATATGTACTATACTGTCGTCGTGACATATCAGGTCCCCAAACCAAATAAAAAATAAAAACTACCTTAGTAGTGCGATTCTGCGAGACTCTAGCGTCGTCCTCCTTCCCGGTCCCCCCCACCTCTATATACTTTTTTTACTATTTTGTTCTCTATATACTTTTTTTTACTGTTTATGTATATATTGTTATAAAAAATGAATTATATATACTGTCGTCGTGACATATCAGGTCCCTATAGCAAACAAACAAACAAACTACCTTAGTTGTGCGATTCTGCGAGACTCTAGCGTCGTCCTCCTTCGCAGTCCCCCCCAGCTCTCCGACGAGCACGGCTCTTTCGAGCAGCACCACGACATCATCCGCGAGCACAAAGAGATCCCTGTCGACGCGCACGACCGCGGCCTGGCTCCTCCCCTTGGAACCGCTCTGCAGCTCGAGCGCGCGCAGGCCGGAGTAGAGCGAGTCCATCACCAAGGTCGAGGTCACCTCCTTTTCGATGAAGAAGTGCTTTATGATCTGCTTGAGGATCGTGTCGCACTTCTCGCGCGACATCGAGCAGCGGGCCGCCGCGCTCGTCGATCGCCAGAACGCGTGGAAGCTGGAGAGAACAAAATTATGAGGGGAGGTTTTTGAGTTAGAACGGTGGGTGGGAGTGTGAATTTTTTGAGTTTGGAGGGCGTGTTTGTAAGAATTTAAAAGGAAAAATGGGAATTTTATGAGTTAGGAGGGTGAAAATGTGAGGGTTTTTTTTAGTTTGAAGGGTGTGTGTGAGGGTGAAAATGTGTAAAAATTTAAAAGGGAAAATGGGAGGTTTTTGAGTTAGAAGGGTGGAAATGCGAGTTTTTTAGTTTGAGGGGAGTACATGTGAAGGTTTAAAAGGAAAAATGGGAATTTTTGATGAATTTTCAAAGGTGAAAATGCGATTTTGAGTTTGAAGGATGTCTTTGTAAAAGTTTGAAGTACCTCGACCATCTGGATTTATCGTCGATGAGTTTGCTGAGTCGGTTTCGTTTTTCTTCCACGAATCGACGGTAAATGTTTTCTATGTTTGTCATGTAGATCCGTACAAGTTCGCGCCGGTACAGTCTGTCCAGACACCTGAAATATTAAATAAATAATTAAAAAATAAAAAAATATATTTAAAAAATAAAAAATATATTAAAAATATAATCATTATATTCGTACCTAAATGGACGATCAGATTTCTCCCTGAAATAATTAAAAAAATAATAATAATTGTTAATAATTAAAGCAAATAATGAGAATTTGGAGAGAGATCGATTATGGAAAATTACCTAATGACTTGGACTTGAGCTTTAATTACGAGAACGCCATCTGCTAAAAAGCCGTCTTGTACTTTTGATAATTCCATGAATTTCTTCCAGCCCCAATCGTGCTCTTTTTTCCAAAATCTGTGCAACGTATCTGTAAATATTAAATAAAGTTTTAATATTTAATATTAAATAAATGTTATATCCGTATCAAACAATGGTTTGTATGAAATTTGATTAACCTGACCTGAGTATTTTGATTTTTTAGGATCTTTGTTTACTACAGCTATGGTAAACTGCGCGAAATGACTCCATCCTGTATTACAAACTTAATTAAATATGCACAATTCTTAAATTATTAAATTATTTAGGGGTATAAATAGAAAATATTTAACTTAACTTACCAGGCAGAAGTTTATCATGATTTGCGACGCAAAGAAATAACGAGATGTGATTATGCACATCACACCCTTGCGGATATATCAAAATATACCTGCACAAAAGATAAAAATAAAAAGCATTTTTTTTTAAATAATTACTACTATCAATCAAAATAAATGTTCAAAATTTCAAATAATATATTTAACTTTACTTACCATTTATAACCACCGGCATCAAATGGATCGCTCCGTAATTCTCGCTTCGAAATTTTTGAAAAATTCTCGATTTTCCATGTATGCTTCCCATACAACTCAGCCGGCTTTTGTCCTGTCATTAAAAATTAAAAATAAATACCCAAAATTCAAAGTAATAAAAAAAAATATATATATTAAACCTTCTTCATCGGTATCAGTATCCCAAAAAGGGGAAGTTGAAGGAGTTCCGTTTTCAACTTGCTCGCAAGATCTCCATTCCACGTTTGAACTGGACTCTCCAGTTTCGTTATAATCTCCTGCGTCTCTGTTATATTCTTCATTTGATGAATCCGCCATAAACTTAAATTATTCGCTTCCACCTGTTTATATTAATAAGTGAATATTTGTTAATGATTGGATACGTATTTGGTGTGAGAGTAATTATTATTGGCGTGTGATTTTAGTATTTATAAGTACTTTCTGAAGGTTAAAATTTAGTTACGGTAAAGTGACAGTGAGTATATATTTTATATGCGCTTTTGGTCCAGGTTTTTGTACAGATGATAATCATTCGAAGAATATATGTATTACTAAGCACTGTAACATTCTAACTAGAAACTGGAAATTACTTGGTGCTGGAAGTATAATTAAGGGTTTTATGGGCACTAATTGCATCAAATTAAGTGAATTGGTGAAGTTATTAGAAGGTTTTTTGGGCTTAGCACACAAATTCACTGGATACAAGGTAATACGAGTCTCAACATAACACAATTAAGAGCAAACAAAACCCCAAAAGAATCCCCAAAAATACTAAAAAAACTGATGAATCGAATTAAAAACGCAGATAAAAATCGAGACTAATACCGCCCAAATGAGGAATACAGAAAAAAAAAACATTCGTAAACAAACACTCAGATTCGTAAGGGTCAAACTTCGGACCTGAAAGGGGAAAATCTCAGGCGAGAAGAGGCAGCGAATGGAAGTGGAATTCACAAAACAGAGATTAATAATAACAGGGATCTTAGTTTGAAAGGGTATTTATCAGTTTATGTTACCTTATTAGTGAGATGCAAGGCAAAGAGGGCAGAAGCAAAAGAGAGGAGAGAATAAATAAAAGATTAGAATGAAATTTTCCTTTTAATAGAGGAGAAAAATAAAAATGATAGGCTCTTGTATAAAAAGCCTCCAATGGCGTATATTTACGTAATAGACCCTGGTGAATAAAATAAGAGGGACAGAGAGAGTTGTTTTGTATGTTAGTTTTGTGTAGCAATTTATGTTGTGTGTGCAGTTTTACTTATATAGTTATATTTATCTAGTTCAAATGGCTATATTTATTATGTTGTTATTATTTATTATTTTTTCTTAATAATACAATTAGTTTATTGTATGATTTTTTGGATAATGCTAGAATTAATATTAGGATATTGACAAAGTGAGTTTTTAATTATAATTATTGCAAGTTAATAAATTTGAAAAGATGAGCAACACATAGCATAATTACAATAACTTATCGAACGTGCTACTGTTATAACACATAAATGAAAATTTACTGTATATATTAATCATAATAATATAAATTTATATAATTATTTGTTCAATAAAAACATATGATCACATATTTAGTAGAATTTTGATGATTGCAATAATAAAACAATGATAATTTGTTTCTCTATTCCTTGCAAGCCCAACAACAGTCTGAAGGCATGTAGAGTCGTATAATGGAGGCCACAATATATCGAAACCAATAATTTTATGCATTGCATAAAGGTCCTTAAGAAGGGTAAAAACAAAAATAAACACTAAGTTGCAGGTTATTATATGAACTTTTCTACCTCTTTTTCACTAATTGAGTAATTTCTCACGTGACATGCACGAGAAAGATGGAAAATTATTGCAATAAATGAAAATAACGCATTTATTTATTTAGAAAGAAACCTACTCGGAACTGAGATTCACTTCATTTATAAATTTGAATGGAATTCAATGTATCATAGATTTAATCGACCCAAGTCTATTTGCTTTTGGAAATCATTTAATTACTAATTCTTTTTATGATTTACTGATTTGATATAAATTTGCCCAAAAAAACAATAAAAAGAAATTGGCTGGCTCAAAACAATATCCTTAATTATTCTTAGTTGGCCCAAAAGAAAATCAAAAGAAATCGGCTCAAAACATTAGCCTTAATTAGATTTAATCGACCCAAAATAAAATCAAAAGAAATTGCCCCAAATCTGGTCCAGTCAATACTTCCTCAAAACGGGTATGCAAGTGACCTGACGACCACTGACATCAATCATATTCTGAGAGCCTAATTCTTATTCTCAGAGCCGTGCTATATATTCTGAACCATCTTTATTTCATACTCTCAGCTCTCACAATAAGAAATACGCTCTCAAAATATCATCAACCCATTTCAATCTCGTTATTCCCCATTTTTAATCTCCTTTCTTTTTCTTTTTTCCCGATTCTCGGCAAAAGCTTCTCTTATAGCCAAGTGTCATTTAGAGTTCCTTCATAGACTGTAGACTTGCGCTAAAACCCTCACAAAAGAGAAAAGAGCAAGGCTAAGATCCAACAATGGGTGAGTTTTTAAGTGTTCTGAAGATTTTATTACTGTTGTAAAGAGTCTAAAATTTCAATTTTGAGCTGTTTTAGCTGCGATTTTGGACATTTATAAGTGTAAGCGAGTGTTTCTGCAGAAATTCGATGTGTTTTGTTCGATATTTTGTTTGGATTACTTGTGCGATCTTACCAATGTGGATATTTTGTGTTTTTTTCGATTTTGATGCATAAATTTCTGTTCTGGTTTTTTTTCTTCTAGTTCTTGTTTCCTATTTTCTGAAAATGTGAGGCATTGTGAATCTCTTGTTTGCATACATGTCAGGGTGTTGATTTTTCATACAAGTCTTGAAATATGAGTAAAACTAAATTCTGAAATTAGAAAAAAAAATGCTACATTTCAAAACTGGTACAAACCAGCTGGTACCATAACTATTTTCTCTAACTAACTTGTATTGTGCATGTTTTTTCACTCAATTTACAGGTAGAAAGAGGAAAAACCAAGACCTGAACCCTACTCAAAACGAAGGTCAAGCATTAGATTCCAGCATGATTAACAGAATGGATTCACCAAAATACGGAAGCGCTACAAAAGAAATTGAAGCCCTAACAGCTGAAAAACACAGAGTTGCGAGTTTCCTCGCAAAATTAAACCCAAACATACCTATTTCCTCCCCAAACCCTAACCCTAGTGGATTAAACCTTAACCCTGATGGATTATCTCCTGTTTTGAACTCTTATAATAGAAATAATCCTTTTGGAAAGTCCAGCGGCTCAAAATGTTCTATCTCTATAAACCTAGATGACGATGATGACGAAGAAGAAGAGAGAGAAGAAGAAAAAATATTAAATGGAAAAACCGAAAAAGAATTGGAAATAAAAAAGGAAATAATTATAGAAGAAAAGAACAAAGGGGCGATTATAGTTCTAGATTCTGACGATGAAAATGAAACGGAAAATGATGATACAAATGGAATGAAAAATGAGAACACTCCAATTTCTGCACAAAATGTGGCTGGTTTTGATATGAACGCTTTAGTACAGAGTTCTGATTTGAATTTAACCCGGAATCAGTTTATGAGTCCTACTACTGAAGTGCAAAATCAATTCATGAGTTCTAATTTGAACTTAAGCCAAAACCAATTTATGAGTCCTTACACTGAAGCGCAAAGTCAATTTACTCCACCATTAGCGCAATTAAGCCCAAGCCCAAGGACCAATCTGCAATTATTCCGAAACGGCTCTTTTCAAACACCCCAAGTTCAATATTCCAAGGTCTTTTTGCGAGATTACACAAAAGAAGAGAGAGAGAGAGATCGGCAGGTGAATATTTTCTTTTCAGCCCCTATTTCTTCCTTTTTTCAGTTATACCCTTTCCAGCAAGTAAATTTCATCATTTCAAAAAGATATATCATTTATTATTTTTACTACTGTTTACTACTATTTCTAATTAAAAAAATAAAAAATATTAAAAAGCTTTTTTCTATCATTTTTCCAACTTTCTTTACTTGAAAAATAATAAAATAATATTTTCCAGGTGGCGGAGAGTGTGGAGAAACGAGCGGAAGCAGAGCCTCAAGTGAACAGCATATCCAAAACCTACGAGCGTAAAAAGCGAAAAACAAGATCGGATTTAGGCAGAACGAAACCGAGAAAAGCTGACGAGTCGAGTCCGAAGAGCCAGCTGGAGTCTCCGGCCGAGATGGACGATGAGGATGAGAGGGTGAGTGAGAAGGAAGTTGATGAGAGCGATGATGATGATGGGTTGCAGGATTTGTGGAAGGATATGTCTCTTGCAATGGAGTATTCTAAGGTCACTTTTGCAATTAGGTCCTTGTAATTTCTTGATATTTTTTTTAGGGAAATTATTCGGAGTGTGCAGCTTTTGAAGTGCCCAGAAGCGCCCACCATACAGTTTTAGCTGTACACACACACACATATATATATATATATATATATATATATATATTTGCACTTTGATATACTTTTTGTGTATATAAATATACTTTTTTTGAAAATATAACTTTTTGTAATTTCATTGTACCTTTTGTGTTTACAAAAATACCTTTTTGTAATTTCATAATGCCTTTTGTAATCGGACGCTGCTGGGCGTTCCAAAATGCTGGCACTCCATATCTGAACCCTTTTTTTTAAAAGGTAATTTGTCATACTCAAGGATTGATATTTTGCAATTATCTTTGGCTATGGAATGTGCTGTGGTAGTTAAAATATTATATTAACAATTGTGGGAAGATGTGTCTTTAGCTGTGGAATGTTCTATAAGGTAATCTTTTGGAATGTTTGAAAAGAAAAAAATTCATTTTATTACGCTTCCTGAGTTTTAAACTTTAAAGTACTGAAAAACTCGTCGTGTTAACTTTTTGTTTTGAAAAAACACCCCTGATCTTTATGTTTTATTTTGAGAAAAGAACTAACTCATCTTGAAATAATAGAGAACTGATAGGTAAATGCCTTAAATTTAATTTGAAATAATAAATAGATAATTTGCAAAATATGTTTATATTTTATTTCTTATTATTTATATATTATTTCAATATTTATTTAGAGGGCTTTGTGAAAATAAAAGGTGAAGTTAAGGGGTTTCGTTATATACCTTTAAAAGGTAGCCTTTATTTTCAGAATAAAAAAGTTACAAGTATTGAGTTCATGAATGTTCCAAAAGTTACAGGGTTTTTGATAAATTTGAGAAAATGTATTGAGTTTTTGAAAAAAAAAAAATTCCCTGATTTGTCATACTTAAGCTTAAGGATCGTGATGTTTTTGTGATTATGTCCTTTTAATTTCTTGCTATTTATTTTTACAGGCAGAAGAGAAAAAGGAAGAGGAAGAAAAAGAGGAGGAGGAAGAAGAGGAAGGAGATGATGATGTGTGCAGCCATGTTTTCCTATTAAAAGATGATGTCGGCCTCGTTTGCCGCGTTTGTGGCGTAATTCAGAAGAAAATTGAGCATATTTTCGAATTTACGTTCAAAAAGGTCAACACTTTTATTCTCTTTCACCCTTTCTGACTTACAAATGACATAATGTTCCGTCCTAAATCTAAAAATGCTATCAAATTTACTCTTGTACTGTCTCAAAATATCAATCGCACTTGCCCTTCTCTCTGTAACTCCTTCCATCAGGATACGAGTTTCCAAGATGAAATGTCTAAGGCCAAAAACCTCTTAATTACTTCACAATTTCACTTAAACCCGTACAGTCAGTGGCCCTAAAACCCTTAATTATACTTTAAACAATAATTATCTTCCAGTTCCTAGTTAGAAAGTTAAGAATCTTTTACTAATAGATATACTCTTTGAATAATAGATCTACTCAAAATATCAACCTTACCCTTTTTCTATACATGCAAATTTCAAATACACCCTTCTCAAACAACCTATTTCCCATCATCTTTTTTTTTACTAACCTGCCCCTCACTTTCCTTCCTCTCACAATCAGAGCAAGAGGGCAGGACGGTCATTTTACGACCCCAACAGACCCCGTCAGGAAAAACAAGACTTGGATCTCGGAACCTTAAATCTTCCTCAAGACGATTTTGAAGTCTCGGAAATATTCCTTCATCCGAGACACAACAGAAACATAAAGCCGCACCAAAAGGAGGGCTTCGACTTTTTAGTGAAGAATTTAGTGTGTGAGAATCCGGGCGGGTGTATATTGGCTCACGCACCCGGTTCGGGGAAAACGTTTATGTTGATTGCGTTTATTCAGAGTTTTTTGGCGAAGTATCCGAACGCGAGGCCGATGGTTGTTTTGCCTAAGGGGATTTTGTCCACCTGGAAGAAAGAATTTCAGAGGTAAATTGTTTCTGAGATAAATGAAGATGTGTAGTATTTTAATTAGAAAGGGTAGTTAATGAACAGAATAGGATGTTATTGAAGACCCTTGTGTTTATTTACTTGGAAGAAATAATTTCAAAGGTAAGTTTTTTAAGTAAATAATGGAATTTAATGATCGAAAGGCTAATAAGTAAACACAATGGAATATTATTGAAGACCCTTGTATTGTATTTCTTCCCTTCAGTTACAGGTGGTAAGCGAAATGTGTATTGGTGACGAGTGACTTTTGAGCATTTCCGTTTACCGCCAGTCGCATTTAGCTTACCGGCACGACACATTTTGCCTACGGCCTGTCGCTGGAGGCAGAAAAAGTGGGACAAATAGTTACGAGGGTCGGTTCAATATCTAATAAACCCCAACATAAACACTAATATTTAATTTATTATTATTTTTATTAATAACAGGTGGCAGGTGGAGGACACACTCCTCCTCGATTTCTACTCTTCAAAAGCCGAAAAACGCTCCGAACAGCTCAAGATTCTCGACGAGTGGAAGGACAACCGGAGCATCCTGTTCTTAGGCTACCAGCAGTTCGCGAGCATAATCTGCGACAGCAAGAACGGCAGCGTGGGGTCCGCCTGTCAGGAGAGACTTTTGAAAGTTCCCGGATTGTTGATCATCGACGAGGGCCACACGCCGAGGAACGAGGATACGAATGTCTTGGGTTCGCTCGCCAAGGTACAAATTAATTTGCGAAAAGACCCTTTGTTAAGTTGAAATTGCGAAGAAGTCCCTGCGTTGTTGGGGTTGCGACTGTTGGTTTATGTGGCGGCGGATTTGTGTGGTTATGTGTTTGTTTGTGGGGAATTTGCAGAAGAGAATTTAGTATGGCGAAATTGCAGAAAGGAAAACGTGTATTGTTCAAATGGTGGTAATGCACTGTTAGTCCCTGTACTTTAGTTTGATCGCAGTTTAGTCCCTGTACTATTGATTTGAATTTTAGTTGGATTGCAGTTCTAAAAAGTGCATGGACCAAAAGGTTCAAATTAGAAGTACATGGACTCAGTTGCAATCAAACTGAAGTAAAGGGCATAACAGTGCAATCATCCTTATTCAAAATTACAAAAAGTCCCTTCCATTCATTAAAATATCAAAAACCAGCCCCTACCATTCGTTTGTAATTGACTGTTAATGTTAAGCAAAAAAATGTAATTGATTGTTAATTCGCTTTTATTTCTTTCCGATTTATTTCAGGTTCAAACGAAACGAAAAGTTGTCCTTTCCGGAACCCTCTTTCAAAACCACGTGCATGAAGTCTTCAACATACTGAACCTCGTCAGACCGAAATTCCTCAAAACCGAATCTGCACAGTGCATCGTAAAGCGGATTTTATCCCGTGTCTCGATTTCCGGATCCCGCCGGCTGAACGAAAACGGGTTTTACGACCTGGTCGAAGAAACCCTAAGAAGCGCTGACAGCTTCAACCGAAAAATTAGGGTTATACAAGATCTGAGGGAATTGACGCATAACGTGTTGCATTATTACAAAGGGGATTTCTTGGATGAATTACCGGGATTGGTTGATTTGACTGTTATGCTGAAAATGACTAAGAAGCAAGAGGAAAATTTGAGGAAAATTGCGAATTATGACAAGTTTAAGATGAGTTCGGTCAGCACGGCGATTTATATGCACCCAAAATTGTCGGAAATATCCGAAATTTCTTTCACGGAACGGGCCGCCAATTGCACGGATTCCAAAATGGATACGTTAGTTGAAGATATTAATGTAAAAGAAGGGGCTAAAATGAAATTCTTTTTGAATATTTTAAACCTCGCTGAGTCAGCAGGTGAGAAATGCTTGGCCTTCAGTCAGTATATCGTCCCGCTCAAATTCCTAGAGAGATATTTAGTGCACACAAAAGGCTGGCGGGTCGGCAAGGAGATTTTAGTAATTTCCGGCGATTCAAGCTCTGACGACCGTGAGAGATCAATGGAACAGTTCAACAAATCGTCAGAATCGAAAGTTTTATTCGGATCGATCAAAGCGTGTGGTGAGGGAATCTCATTGGTTGGAGCTTCTAGAGTGATTATATTAGATGTGCACATTAACCCGTCAGTGACCCGCCAGGCGATCGGCCGCGCATTTAGGCCGGGACAAGAGAAGAAAGTTTTCATTTACCGGTTGGTAGCTGTTGACTCGCCGGAAGAAAAAGTGCATCAAACGTCATTCAGAAAGGAGTTGATTAGCAAGATGTGGTTTGAGTGGAGCGAGTTCAGTAGGGATCAAGAGTTTGAACTTGATGAGGTGGCGATTGAGGAATCGGGGGATTTGTTCTTGGAGAGTTCGGCTGTGAGAGAGGATATTGAGAGTCTGTATAAAAGGTTAGTTATTTGTTTATTTATTTATTTATTTATTTATTTATTATTGCTGTTGGTTTATTTATTTATATTATGTGTTGATGTATGATGTATTTTTGCAGGTGATGGTCATGTTAGTTTCAGTGAAGACAGAAGAAAGGAAGAGCTTATATATGCATTCTAGTTTAGTATCTAAGTTTAGACTTTGGTTTATTAGTATTAGTCTATATGGTCTTTAACTTTATTGCCAGGTTTAGTCCTAACTTTATTTGCCAGCTGATGCTTTTTTTGTTAGTTTTTTGTGCTGGAGTGAATTATGTGGCTGCCAGTATTTGGTGCAAGAAATTTGTTATTTTGTTTTGGCTGCTTGTAAATAGTTATTTAGTATTTAGTTGCACCTGTTTTGATTAAACAGATATGGTTGTTGATACAGTAAGAATAGTTAATTATTTGCTGTGCATCTTTTATTCTGGAATGTTAAAACATTTGCTAGTAAAATACTTCAGATATCTCACTTCAAGTTGAATCTTTTATTCACAAGTGTTAATGTTAATATTTGGTAGGAAAATAGGTCAATTTCACTCTTAAGTAGAGATCATATATGATATATCTTTTAGGTGATAATTATGGCGTAATTTTCTCACAATCCATAGTACCGTTTTCTTATTTTAGTTAAAATAGATCCAGCACCGTAGTACAAACATCAAACCAGCAACATACATAGAATCACACAACAAGCCTTGATAAATAAATTCTCACAAGTAAACAAACTTAAAATAGTTCCCTATAGTATGGACTCATGCGAGGATCAGCAGCCAGAGTTTCGATTTCTTCTGCAATTCTTCCTTTTTGACCCCTACAATCTTATGAATCATGGTCCCCCCCTTCAAAAACAGAAATGTCGGCATTGCATCCACCTCCGAATGCTTGGCAACACTCTTTAATCGCAATAAAATTATGTTAGAACATAATAAAATGTTAGTTCAAAAGGTCATGTTTGTTATTGCAAGGCCTTTCAGGGGCATAAAATGAAAATTTACTTCCAGCTATCAACATCAACTCTGAGGAAAAGAACTAAATGCTGGTGCGATTTTACGGCGTAACCTGAAGTAGTAAAGTCAACCACGACCTAAAAATATACGAAAATGAGAAAAGGATTAATATTTGTTTGTTGATCGATAATAGCATGCAATAAATTTCTTTCAAATTAGTTCAAAAAAAATCTTTCAAATTATGTCTTAAAAATTGAAAAAAATAAAAAGATACATCACCAGCCCTCTTGTTCCATTGAGCTGTCTGTTCCACTCTTCTACGGAACGGCACGGATCACTGATACTTCTTCTGCCATTCCTCTCTCTCTGTTTCTTTCTTTGAAATTGTCTCGTTTTTTGTTAGAAGACGAAGCACAAGAGTGCTATAAATATAAGTAGACTCACAAAGTCAAAATGCCCTTAATTTGATCCCCAAGGGCCAAGACTCTGTGATTGTCAACGTTTTTAGATAGAAGATGAAAATGCCCTTAATTCGATCACCATAGATGACGCAAGACTACTGAAGGCGTTCAGTCTTCTGCGACGGTCATTTATGTGCTCCTTTGTGCATCTGAAAAAAAATGATGTTAAGATCTCTTTACGAATTTAAGAAGGGAAATTAATATTGATTCCATTATAAATGTAAACAGTAAATATCATACCAATAAGTCATACGTTTGTTTACTAAAAAAAGTCACTTTTGATGACAATTGAAAAGTTTTTGCTATAATTTTCTTAGCTTTTTATTTGATTTTTTGCGGTAAAGGTTTATGTATGCAGCATTTTTTTTTAATTATTGTTTGCAACATTTTATATTATTCATTGTAGTAATTGAGTTGTCACACAAGATGTATAATTAATTGTCATAAGCAAGCTGCGGTCAAATATTATTAAAAGAAGTATATATTCTCTGCTTAATTTTATATTATTCATTTGAAATAATTGAGTTGAAAATCAATAATTTTATGTAATTAATCGTAATAAGCATACTGTTTCAAATATTATTAAAAAAGACGTATATATTCTCTGCTTTCCCTGTCAATTTTAAACGGAAAGCTTCTCTTGCATAAGAAGATATAAAAATTTTGCAATAAAAAAAAGATCTAAAAATTACTCCATAACGTTCTTTCGAGATGAGTTAATTTCGGCCGAAACAATTTGAGCCATAAAGGCTTACGAATATTACAGCCCAAATTATTCAAGCCTGATATAATTATATAATGGTCTCATTCATTTATATCTTTACTACCAAAGAAACATTAATTTTGTAACTGAAGGCATGAAAATATTGTTAAAAGTATGTTCTATTTTATTTTGAATTGTTAAAAAAATTTGGTTGAAAAACAATTCAAAGAATTCACTTCAATTTAAGATTATATATCAAACTAAATCATAACAACTAGAAAACATATTTTTCTCACAATCCATAATACCATTTTCTTATATTAGTTAAAATTCATTCATCACCACAAACATCAAACCAGCAACATAAGATACAGTCACATATAACAAGCCTTAACAAACTCCACAATCAAACTTAATTTTTTTTTTCTTTTCGAAAGATCACAATCAAACTTATTAAGAGTCCCCTACATTACGAAATTACTGGGAAGCTTGGGCAGCAAGAAAGGTTTCAATTTTCTTCTGCAATTCTTCCTTTTTGGCCCCTACAACCTTATCAATTATGCTTCCCTCCTTCACAAACATAAATGTTGGCATCGCCTCCACCGCCCAATCCTGTGCAACAGTCTGTAATAATCACAATAGCATTATGTCAAAAAACACAAATAAGAAAAGGTTTAAAGGGCGTTTTTGCTATTTGAAGTTTTTTAGGGGCATAAGATGAAAATTTACGTTCAGCTCGTCAACATCAACTTTGAGGAAAAGAACAGTCGGGAATTTCTTCGCGAAGTCATTAAATGCTGGTGCGATTGTACGGCACGGCCCACACCATGAGGCAGTAAAATCAATCACAACCTATAAAAATACGAAAAAAGAAAAAGATTAATATTTGTTGATATAATTAATCTATTATAGTGGCATGGCATGCAATAAATTTCTTACAAATTATGTCTTAAAAATTAGTACAAACAAAATAATCCGAAAATTGCTCGAATAGGATCATATTAGTCTGATAAACTACCAATTCGGAATAAATAAACCATAAATTGTAATGCTAACTGTCAATTCAAATAGAATTATCAATTATCAATCAAAATTTCCTGCAACAGACAATCAATTCCAGTCAATACCTCTCAATTTCCCCAACACAAACCCAATCAAACCCTAAACATCAATCAATCAAACTACAAACACACTCTTTCCCAACTAATCAGATCAAAGGGACAGATAAAGAACGTCAATAATATAAAAACATAAATTACCAGCTTCTTAGACTCGTTGGCCTGCTCGAGCTGCCTGGTCCATTCGTCCACAGAATGGCACGCGATCACTGATCCTTCTTCCGCCATTTCTCTTCTTCTTCTCCTTCTGTTTCGATTTCTTTCTCTGAGTTTGAAACGCTTTTTTTTTTTGTTACAAGACGAAGAACAAAGAGCGGTATAAATATCATTAGGAATAGTAGAAATTACGAAAATGCCCTTCATTTTGATCACCATCGATGACGTCAGAGTAGTTAACGCGGCGAGTTATCATGTGACGGTGATTTGTGTGGCCTTTTGTACATCTGAAGAGTTTGATATATTTTTTTAATATTATAATTATAATTATTATTATTATTATTATTATTATTATTTATTTATTTTTATTTTTTTGGAGATTGAAGAGTTTGATATTGAGAAGATCTATGTATGAATTTAAGAAGTAAATTAATATTCTTTTTTTTTGAATAAAATGAGAGAAGTAAATTAATATTATGGTTACTCTATATATGTGTCTAAATGATAAGTTATTCCTGCAATGATAGTTGCGGATTTATTTATTTATAACTTTCTTATCTTTTATATGTCGGTATTTGTATACTATTATTTCTTGTGATAGAGTTGCCACGTAAAATCAATAAATTTGTGTAATTAATCGTCATAAACAAGCTAAGGTCAAATATGAAAAGAATATGTTCTCTGCTTTTTCCTGTTAATTTCACACGGAACTTTTCTTGTACAGGAAGATATAAAATTATTCCGGAACTTTCTTTTGTATTTTTAGCCCAAATAGGCCCTAAAGGCTTATAAATTGATTGAAGCCGAAATTGTCCAAGCCCAATAAAAATTGTATTAGGCCTCTATCGTCTAGATTTTAACCACCAAATACATAATTTTGTTATAACTGAAGGCATGAAACAACATGTAATTAAGAAATATATATATTTTTGAGGATGATTTAATTAGGTATGTGCAACTTGATTTTACATCTGTGTTAGAGATCTTCTGATCGTGAACTGTGTAGGTCCACACTTTTTCTTCTTTTCTTTTTTAAATTGATTGGTCTTGACCTAATGTTTGGTCAGGTCAGGTATCATCCGTTAAATATAAAAATAAAAACATTTTAGGGAGATCTAAAATCAATAATAACATAATCCTTTCATATGCACAGTTAATCAACATCTAATATAATACATCTTCTTATAGAAAAATAATTAAGTTAATTTCTGCTATCTAAATTCTAAATATTCTACAATGAATGAACTAATCCTCCCTCTTTCATGAGGAGAATAAAGAGGAGGATTGATATCCAATGGGTTGGAAAATCCCTTGAGCGACACCTAAAATGAACTTCGGATCGAACTCCGACTTGAGTTTGATGAACCGGTCCCACTTGGGCCCGAAATGTTGGACCCATTCTGATTGAGTCTCGTAGTGAGGCAAATATTGCTTCACTTTGATGTTTGATTGAGCGCAAAAGTCGAGTATTTTCTCATTTTGTTGGGTCAAGTACTCTAGAGTTTGAGTCGGTTCAGTCGTGTCAGGTATAGCAGATCGTAAAAACGCGACCAAGTAGAATATATCTTCATTTGGTGTGACTGCAGAGCTTCTTCCATCCCATCTGCAATTATTATCAATTTGAAATTATATTAGTTAAGAAAATCTTTTTTATTATTAGAGAATATGGTTTGGAAAAGGGGAAAATATAGCTTGAATAAAGTATGAAAACTTGTGGATTGCATGATTCAGTTTGATTCCTCCAAACCTTTTTATGTTCTGTTGAAAGCAACAATTAAAGGCTATAAAAAGCAAGGGAATCACTTTTGAGTCCCCAATTAGCACCCCACAAAGGGCGACAAGACGTAAGAATAATTTGACTATATATGAATGATATATTGGAAACAGACCAGACAAAATATTCGGATTTTTGACTGCTTAGTTTAGAGGGTTCAAAAGAAAAGCAGACTAGACCTAAATTGTTTGTTGGTTTAACAATTGGCAACAAGATTCAAGTTGGAAAAAGAAATTGTTTGGTCGGCACTAACTGAGAAATTAAGTAATTCTAATTTTGCATGCAAGGCCCCTCCCCCCAATACTAGGTCGGTTCATAGTGGGCTTGCCATCTTTTTCATATCACAAAATATTTTCTTAATTGTAAACTATATTATTCATTCATGAAAAAAACGTATTGTAAGGTATCAATATATACTTTACATGATAACATAATTTGAATTAAATATTTTTCATTGTTAATTTGATCTGATTAGTTATATTGACTCAAGAAATCATTTTGAATATAACAGATTTATAAGTCCTTTTCAGCAATATTTCAGACATTTTTCATTTTTAAATATGGGACAGCGATTGAACAATAGTTAATTTGATTACCTACAACCATAGATATGAGAGGTAACTTTCCAACAAATTTGGTTTGAATAATATTAGATTGAAAAAATCAATTGACATGTAAGTTGTTTGGCCATGTTATGTATGGTGTTTAGTGTTTGACATGTTGAGAATGTGGTTTTCATGCTTCTATTGAAGGATGGTTGTGTGAACTCATGAGGCTGCTACCAAGTACCAAATTTGACTAAGATAATTAAAAAATAATAATTTTATATAATTACTTATATTCTAAAAAAAATTAGATAATTACTTGTGTTTATTCATAGGGTAAATAAGGATGGGCCCACTTGTTCGGTTGCCAAGGATTCCATGAAAAACCCCTCGATCAAACTCCGCAATTTGAGATGCCGGTATGAAGAGATTCAGCCATGGATGTGGAACTTCCCATAGATTTTTAGCGCGCATCTTCAGTTCCGCCTTGTGGACCCTGTCTAGGAAATCTACATATGGTAGATCCGTTGTGAACACAGTTCCAGGAATAAACTCGAGTTTTTTAAGTAACGCCTCGACTTCCTGAAAAATAAATCATCAGATTAAACTATATTTCACTTAGAAGATAAGTTTATTTTTCATCATGAGATGAAAAATTGAGTAGTTGTATTAGTGTGACATACTGGGCTGTTGATAATATAGATATGATATTATTGGGTCTTAAAATGCAGGTCAGTATGATAGATAAGTAAATTCTTCTTATTTTCCGACAAGCTAATATTTTATTTTAAGAGGTTGAGAGCCGAATCATATTTTGGTGAAGAAAGGTGATAGGGTGGTTTAAACAATTAATATGAAAAAGAACAAAATCTAGCATGTAGATCACGGATCTCCATCCCATGTTCATCATGTGATTCCATATATTGTTTTGAAACTAACAAGGATTAATTATTAATTAAGTACAACTACAATCCCTAATCATTGGCCAATTTAGGTATAATATGAGGTAGAACATATAGAAATTAATATTATTGTAATTTTTTGAAGGAAAAAAAATGATTAATTGTCTTCAAAAAGGACTAAACTGAAAATGATCCAGATGCATGGATGTGCTTCATTTGTCACAACTGAAAAGAAATAGTCAAATCTATCGTGACCAACTGCTAACAATTAGCTTACCAGATAGAATAATTTCCTTCTACATGCAAAGATTCTAATTTCTAAATTGCTATTATAAATCAATTACCACCAAAACAAGTATTGAATTATTACCTGATCAATCGTTCCGGCGGTAGATTCATCATAATTTCTAGTCAACTCTAAGCAGTACAAAACTTGGGATCCGAGCGAGCTGATCTTAATAGGATTTCGTGGTGAGAAAAATGAAGATCTCCAATTATTTATCAATCTGTCGTCAGTTATCACAAAGCCCTCAACATAGTCGAACCTCTCGCTCTGATCGGCACCGTGGAGTGAGATCAGGTACTCTTGGTCCTCGGTGAACTTGGTGAAGTTTGAATACAACACTCTGATCCAACGGACCTGAATGAGCAAACCAACAATTTTTTTAAACAGTTGAATTAGACATGCAGTTAAATAACCTTTCAATTTTCAAACGAATCATTTTCAGGAAAAAGTTGAATAGATATCTGATTAATGTTGCAGTACGGCTCTTCTAACCATGGAGTTAGAGAGTCATAATCTCTGGACCATATTTGAAATTTCGTAACTTTGAAAGCTGTTCTAGAAATGAGTTTCTTCCTTTGTACAAAGAAAAGCTTGACACGTAAATGAAAGATTAATTATTACAATCTGTGGACCATATAAGAAAGCTGGATTTGCAAACAACGTCACTTTTATTGGGACAGCATGAGATTGACTTTCAACAACATTAAACTTGACCAATCCCAAATACCCTTAACACGTGTTAGTATTTCTCATTTTCAGAATGTTATCCCTATATCCAAACTAGTAAGTATTTTAAAATTTTGGTTTATCAGTTAACTATATTTTATTTATCACTAAATTATATATTTCGTCGGGAAGAGAAATATACCCTCTTTGGAGCATGCTCAAGTGCAATCCTCGCCCTTGTTATGACGCCAAACTGGCCCAAACCACCAAGCACACCATAGAAAAGCTCCTCATTTCTCTTCTCTGAACAAGTCACAACCTCTCCTTTACCTTCACAAACCCAAAAAAAAAAAAACAAACATAAGTCATCATTACAACACACACACACACACACAAACAAAAATAACATATTAATTCAAACCAACCTGTCACAACATCAAGCTCATAAACATTACTAATCTGAGGCCCGTGATGAAACGCCTGGCCGCTAATTCCGGCATTTGAAAGCGTACCGCCCACAGACAGATACAGATAATCCGTCCAAGACTTGGGCGCCAGGCCACCGTTTTCTAAAGTCCAGTTCAACACGTCGATCCATAATTCCCCGCCCCAAACGTCTATGTAATACCCCTCAAGTTCTGATGAGTAAACCGGTACCGGTCTTGACACGTGGCGAGCTGCTGGACTGTGACTCATTTCAATCACAACTCCTCCTGGCGCTTGAGCCTAGAAAAAATATTTTGTTAAAGGAATAATATTTTTCAAAAGGTTTGGTTAAAATATATATTGTTGTTATGTATATATTTATTACCTGGCCATTGATGGAATGGCCGTGGCCCCTGGCTGAGACAGGGAAGCCCTCGGTTGATCTGTATGCTGCCTGGACCAAGTTCGCCACGTCAGATGGCGAACTCGGACGCATCACAGCCATCGGATCGAGTTGCGGTGATAAACCTCCAAAATCAACGGTGGTTTTAGCTATGTCAGTAGGGTCCATGCTGAGCTGGACACCTCCACTGCTGAGCTTTAATAGCTCGGCAGGGTCGACTGTCAGACCGACAGTGGAGATCAATCTGTATATAACGAAGATTAAGACTACTATCTTTTGAGCCATATTTGTAATTATCTCCATTTTTCTCGTTTAGAGAGAAACAAGAGTGTATTTATGGATGTATAAATTGTGTTTGATTTTGA
The DNA here is from genome assembly GCA_024447665.1 of Juncus inflexus. Classification (NCBI taxonomy): domain Eukaryota; kingdom Viridiplantae; phylum Streptophyta; class Magnoliopsida; order Poales; family Juncaceae; genus Juncus; species Juncus inflexus. The sequence goes on along the minus strand of JAJHPC010000001.1, from coordinate 15,597,757 downwards.
TTTTCTATTTTTGTTCGAGTCAAGAAAGGGAGGCAGAGAGAAAAGAGGAGGAAAGGAGAGGGAAGATGAAGAGATGAAGGAGAAGAGGGATTTAAATAGGGAAGAGACGTGTGTGGGGTAAGGCAAAGATTGAGAGGGGGGAACAAGAGGATTCGTATCACCCCATTTGTTCCCTATTATTCAATCCTTTGTTGGTTTGAATTAGTAAATTATTTTAATCCAGGGAATTGGAAACAATCAAAGATTTAGTTTTGTTGTTTATTGATAGAGATAAGTGAACTTTTTGTATTTTATTTAGTATGTTCAATTAACGTGATTTGAGGTGTTATTATCTTTGTTTTTGAGAATCAGTAGGCGGGATGTCTGCTGGATTTTATTGAACTAATGAAAAATATAAGAATAAAAAAATTATAAAACAAAAAGAAATGAAATCAAAAGATTTGTCTATATTAGAATAAAGTAATTACTAATTTCTCATCTAGTTAGTAGATTGAGAATATATCAAGTTGTCTGCTGCTGAAATTTTACTCATTCTTTAAAGTCCGAAATTAATCCCATGACGAGAAAATTACAGTTAACTTGTGCTTGATTAACCTATATTTGATGAGTTAAAAGAGTTTGCTAAATATATATTATAAAAATTTGTGTTTGTCTGAAATTTAATTCATAATCTCTTGCTATAAATACGATATGCTCAATCAATTAACATTTTGGGTAGACAAATTATGGATCAATTTTCCCGGAAAAGTATGAGCTAATTATGGATCAATTTTCAGTATTTCAGCACAATTATGCAATGTAGTTTTTAAACAACTGTTGACTATATGACTGAGAGATTATGGGGCAACGTTGTTTCTTAAATTTGTCACTAAGTAGTAATTTTTTTTTAATATGCAGTAGTAATTTGTTTTATATATACTATATGGTCATATAAACACTGTAGCATATAGGTCTATAGTGATATTTTTCGAGTCTCCAAGTCAATTTATATGAGAAACAGAATATAAGACAACAAACCAATTGACCGACTTTAATAGTTGACTGACTTCATGTAATTGGCAACACGTTGTAGTCAATAATTACGGCATTTGTGTGAAGGCTGAAAAGAAATAGAAAATGCATTCTATCTATCTTTTGCCTTTCTGTTAGGCTGTTTGCCATGAAACCTATTAATTAAAACATGAGGAAACAGACATCATTAATTAATCATTTGTTATATTGATGCACTGTGCATCATATAATCAAATACAAAATTGAAATTTTACAAATACACAAACCCTTGTATACTTGTATTTCAGTTACTCTTGTGAGGCTATTTAAAAATGTGCGATAGTAAATAAAAATAAAGCAAAACAAAGTAAAGCAAGATAAAATCAAAGAGAACTGATACTGCGTGACATATTGTAGCGATTATGTAGCGACGGTATATAAAAACTGAAAACAGTATATATAAACATATGAACTGAAAATAAACAGTATATAAAAATTCATTGTATAAAACAATATATATTTAAAAAAAATGAAAAAAGCATATACAAACATATAAACTGAAAACATATAAAAATTCATTCGGTAAACAGTATATAGCATGTATAGGAACGTGAGAAAACAGTATATAATTTCAATCCGTTGCCACAGAGTCGTTACAGTACCGCCGCGTGATTTCTAATTTCTCAAAATAAAAAGAAAAGGGTGAAAATGCAGGGAAATTACTCAATTGAGTGAGAGATCTTGTGGCAATAGCGTGGGAACTCGTGGGTGGAAGAGTGCCAACGTAAGCTGAGATACACAACACACATAACTCAGACACCCAATTTGCGTCATAAAGTCTTTGTCTGTGCAATTAGATCACTGTGCCACGCCAGTCACCTCACCTTGTTACACATCATCAATTTTCCATTATAATTGCACATCTTTTGAATGCCATGATTCATGAATCAAGTTTATGGTTCAGTGAGTTGTCAATAGATGGAGGTCCAGTGACTCCAGTCCAGGGTGTTTGGCTGGCCACAACAAGTTGGAAATTGAAAAAAGAAAAGAAGAAAAAAAAGGAAAAGAGATGAGCGAGTTGCATGTGATGAGTGATAGAGGAGCAATCAAAAGATCTTGGCCCGGCCTACCTCCATCATCCCCCAAGATTCTGCTTATGTAACCCGTCACAATTGCCCCAATTTTTTATTTCATTTTTCCATTATATTACAATATTATATTTTAACATTTAAGTGGCATATTGATTATAAAGAAATCATGTATAATATAATTGATATGATAATGATTCACCACGTGGTCTAACATAGTTTCTAAATAGCAGAGAATCCGCTCTAGGATTTGAATACTGTTCTATTAAAAAGGAGGATGGAGGCTGTACCTAAACTAGATACACTTTACCTGAAATCATACTACCATTCTTCAGCCACTGGTTTCATCACAATCTGCTCAATTCCTCTCTAGTTTCACAAATTAATGAAATAAAAGAAAAATTGTATATAAATTGCATAATCAATCATCTGATTACTGTCTATACTTTTATTTCTATACTTTCACGCACTTTATATGGCATTATTATGAAAAAAAAAGGAAAAGACTGAGTCAATGAATCTTGCTGACTCATCCAACTCGAATATATCGTTTATCTTTTCTTTTAGCAAATTGTTAATGGCCCCATTTTTGACAAATTGGCTCTTCAATAAAATATAATCAAGGGGAAAAAGCAAAAGTTTATTGGAGATCGTGTTGTTCCTTCAGAACTCGGCAGTCAGATTTGTGACATTTTTTTACACTAACTTCTTTGTCTCAGGATATCATCTATAGGATATAATTTAATCCTTACTGTCTGGTTCAATTCAATACTGTCTGATTCAATTCAATAAAACTATTGAGACAATAACCAATTTTTTTTTTTTTTTTTTTTGAGGGCGGCAAGCAATTTGCTTACCGCATTTTCATTAAACAAATAAAAATTCATTACAACCTTCAAAAAATAAAATTAGGCCAATTTTCGTCATTGCCAACTTTGTCAATGCCACACCAATAAGGAAGAGAAGGCGATCGTCATTGCTTGCGGCCTCGTCCAAAGAGAAGAGACAATAACTATTAAGACAGTTAATAAATTCAAAATGTATAATTCATATATTGTACTAATTCCATATAATAAATTATTTAGCTTATTAATTTTGTTTTTTTTTTTTTTTTTTGAATTGTAGCTTATTAATTTTGTTACTAGGATATACAAAATTTATATCCTCTAGTAGCCATCAACCATTGTAATGTCATAAACTATTCAGTTATTTTATGTCATAAATGAAATATCATAACTTAATCTCCTCCACAAATCATTGATGACAGATATATTTTTTTATACAAAACTTTTGATCCCAAAAAAGGGAAGAAATTAATTACCAAATCTTTGAAAGCGATAAAGAAAAAGAAGGGGATCTGTTTGGTTACAAAGTGGTGGAGATATGAGTGAGTGAGTGTGAGTGGGTGTGTTTTGATTGGCACCCACTTAAGGAGGCATGCATGAGGCATTGTCTATTCTATTTACAACACTTTATTTGTCTAATTTTGAATGAAACTTTTATATTTCTGTGTAGTGTAATAACTTTTTGTCACTCATGTGTGACACATTAAGTCTAGGTGCTTAGTCCCCAATCATCAATTATCCCAATTATTTACCCCCCGACAGGGATTAATTGGAGTTTTATGTGGCAGTTGGTAGAATAAGTTGACTAATATTTAATTCAATAAGTATATACATTTAATTAACAATTTAAAATACTTTAACTCAAATTATGGATAGTGTAGCATGCTCTTTGGATATGTGAATTATTCAAGCTCAATATTGACAATTACAAAATAACATGATTTTCAACTTATTTCTCTCACTAACTGAAATCCGAGTTTCACATCTTACCTCTGATTAAAAGACAAGATCAAATTTTGTTTCATGAATAAGGTAAGTTAAAAACAATATAGATTAATTTTATGAAACCCGACATATAATTTGAAATAATCTTTTCTTAATGTGAAGCAGGTTTGATCTAGATAATTCAATATGCTTACATTATATGAGAATCTAAACAAATAATGAGGATAGTTTTTGCATGAAGATATGATATGATTACAAGCAACAAAAGCAAATATATTCACATAAACTATACATGATTACATAAGATCACATTTGAGTGGAGTAAAGTTTTAAAACTAAAGTGGTCTTAAACCTATGTGGCTAACTTGATATTCTTGGGGCCCAAGAATATTTGTTCTTTTTAGGATATCGAGGAAGATTTGATATTCATTTTAAAAACAAAAATAAAAGAGTAGATGCTATTGGTGCATGTGGTAGTATTGGCTTTAAGAGGCAAGATGTTATGTTATATTGTTGGTGTATATCAAATGAGAACCAGGATTTCTGTTTCCCTTTTGCTTTACTTTATCCTCCCATTCTTAAAAGGGCAAATCATAACAGGCCGCATGTTCATAATGACTCGGCCTAGGTTGTATCTTCAGAAAATAAAGAAATGAGCAAAAAAAAAACATAAATTTTTTCTTGAATTTAATTTTGTATATTATCAACTTTCTGAATCTTTGCCTCTTTGGGCTATATTTTTTGGTACTTTCTAAAATAAACAAACCTCAGAGTTAGAGCTATGAAATTACAAAAAAACAGTTCTGTAAAATAGTATAATCTCACTCTATTCCACTAGTTTTACTTATCAAATGAATTTTTAATGTCAGAAAACCTTACCAAAAAAAGATGAAATTATTTCGAACATTATTTCTACATCAAGGCCTTGAGCAAATACAAGTCGGGCCGCGTCTCTATCATCTAGGCCCTATTCAAAGACTCAAATGTAGCATCTACTATTTAAGTTTATTAAAAATCAAATGGCAAAAGAGAATTCTATGTTATATATTTATGAGAGCCTGCTTGGCCCAATAGCTTTATTATTATCAAGATCCACTTAGCTAACGGTTTAACCCGCGCAAAATTCATAATCCTATCTAGTCTTCGTCTTCTCAAATCACACTCTCTTTCAATTCGCCTTCTTTTTCTAGTTTTTTTTTTCAACACAACAGAACAGATATCAAAGAGTCCAACAAATACAATGGCTTTTCTTCTAAGAAGGAATCTCAGCTCCGTCCTTCTCTCTTCTCGCCAGAATAATAGATCGATTTTGACCCCTCTTTTCCATTTCTCAAATCAAACCCAACAAAGGAAAGACCTTCCTTTCTTAGCCCAATATCTCATCTCCTCATTCGGCTTCTCTAAGGACCAAGCTCTCAAAGTCGCAGCTGATAGGAACCTCGCCCCGATCAAAACCCCGGACCGGCCTGAATCAGTGCTTGGCTTCCTTAAAGATACCGGCCTAACTGATATGCAGATCAAGAGAGTCATTTCCTCAGCATCTCAACTGCTCTCTAAAAGTGTGAGCAAGACTCTTGAACCGTGGGCCTGTGAGGTGATTAATGGTGGATTCACAAGGGAAACTCTCATCCATTTGATTCGTTATAGTCCTACAAGTTGTACTTGCAGTAACCCAATTCCACGGCTTAAATTCTGGAGAAATTTTGCTGGTAGTGATATGGCATTTAGGAAGTTAATCAGGAGCCGGTTGGTCATTAGTGTCGACATTGATAGAGTAGACAATAAACTCAAGTTTTTAAAAAAGACATGTGGTTGGTCGGAAGAAGAGATGCAAAATATTTTTAAGAAATATCCGACAATACTTGTGCTTTCTGAGGAGAATGTGAAGACCAAGATGAATTTTCTCGTTGATAAGGCTGGAATTAACTCGAAGTGCTTAGTTGGCCAGCCTGCTTTGCTGGCATTTAGCCTTGAGAAAAGATTGGTGCCAAGGCATTTTGTGCTTAGTTTGCTGAAATCTAAGGGGTTGATAAAAGAGTGTGATCTTGTTACCGTGGTATCAATTAGTGAGAAGGATTTTATTAAGAGGTTTATAGAGCGGTATGAGAAAGAGGTGCCCGACTTGGCAAAGGTGTATGCTTACTGTCCTTGCTGGGAAAAATGCATTATTAATATTTGATTTATGAGTTACACTGTTTTGTTGACTTATTTTTAGAGTGATAAGGTCAGTGTGAGGTTTTATGAAACTGAAACGTATATTGGGGCTTGGGGATTCTTATGTGGCCTTTTATGATTGGATAAACTTTTTGTAGTGTTTCATTATTGCTTGTTAACTTGTGAGACATTAAGTTTATCTTTTCATAGGGGACTTGTAATGTAACAGTCATATTCAGTTAGATGAATTGTTCATTTAACTATGTATTTTTTTTGTCGTTATCATGTTGATCATTCTTTTTTTGTGTTCTTCAACATAAATTTAGGTTGCCTAATCTGCTATACTTAAGCTTCCCAAATCATGATCCACGTGAAGAGAATATGGGCCACAAATAAAATCTCAGAAGGAATATTGCATAATGGCAATGAAATTTTTATCAGTTATTTTAACTCACAAGCTTGTGGCTAAGGTTAACGACATAAGTTGGCATTTCTTCTTTTTTTGAAGATATTATCAAATGTTTATTTGATTTGTTACTAAAAAAATTAATATGAAACGAAATGGAAATTCTTACTTCTAATTTTATTTTCTTAACAAATACATCAGAGTATCGATCAAACAAATTCAATCATTAATAGAACTCCACCCACCAGAATATGCAATTATCATAGCAAGTTTTATTAGAGTCTAATATTTATTACATGAACATTATTTAATTATTACACACAAAATATCTATGTGCGATACATCCTGGGGCCATACATTCCGTATTTGCCCCAGGTTTTTTCAGCTTCTTTTATTATTCTTTTTTCCTCAGCTTGTTCCTCCTGACAAGTGACAAATTATATTTTGAGAAAGAAAAGAATAATACTATTAGATAAAAGCTCGAACAAACTTAAAAAAAATAGTATTAGATAAAACTTTTACCGAACTAATTTTGTTAGAAATTTACAAATGGAATGTCATATGTTCAAACACATAAAAAGAAAAGAAAGTGTAAAATACCTTGTAGTTTTATATTTATTTTTGCATTTTTTTATGAATGATCCAATTAGTGTTTTCTTCTTATTTTCTTTTTTCTCTTTTGTCTCTTCTTGCTCCTAAATCATGACAAATGAAACAAAACCAAATCGAATTAGTAAATATCAATGCAAGTATATAAGATAAAATAAAATAAAAAGAAATAAGATAAGAAGAAATAAAAGAAATTATAAAAATAACTGGGACTTGAGCAACAATCTCTTCATTCTCCTCTACTTCGTCCTAAATATAAATCATAACAATTAATTGAATTATTCCATAAAAACAATCAATTGAATTAGTAAATAAAAACACACACAAAACATATAAAATACACAAAAGAGAACATAAAAATTAACCAACACCATTCAAAAAAAAAAAAAACTAACCAACAAGGAAATGTTTATACTATCATCTTCATTTGCGCCAGATCCAGAAGATGACCCATTTGAAACTACTTTTTTAACTTTGCTAAAGATTGATCTTCTCGATCCTGCCATGTTGATTCCTCTTCAAAATTGTCTTCAAAACTCTTTAACAAAAAAAATTCACTTCAAAGAGAAAATTGGAAGCAAATGGGGATATATATAGGCATGAAAGGTTGTCAATACTCAAAAGTTACAAAACCATTAATGAAAGGATGCATCCCTCTGTTTATATTATAACTACTCATACTTCTTCACACCACGATCACCTTATGCTTACCGTTGTAAAATCTTTATCCTTCGATAAATAAACAAATATCCAATAAACAGGCCATATCATATGCAACTCTTAAATAACAATTATAAATTAATCCAGCCCATGGGTTTTACATTTATACATCAATTCACCATGAAACAGAACGCTCTCAGCTTTCTATTTTCTCTCTCGGTCCTTGTTCTTCTCCTCATCCAAGCCTACTCTGGCGGCACCAAAGACCAGTACTTTCCTGCAATCAAACCAGAAGACCCGCACATAAAAGACCTTTCAGATTTTGCAGTTTCTGAACATATCAAAGACTCCAAAACAATCTAACGTTGGTTGCAATCGCAGATGGTGATTACCGCTTTAGTGCGGGGTATAATTGCCGAGTTCTACTCAAGACAGAAGATGGAAAGGTTGTGAAGTCAGATGAAAAGAATATGACGAGATATGAAGCCGGTGTTTGGGACTTCCCAACAAAGAATATTACAGAACTCAAATATTTCGTGCTGTATAAAGGCATGTAGCTGTTGCTGTATTTCAATGATATGTAAGATTTTTAGATTGTCGAAATATTGGAAGAAATAAGCAATTGTAATAAGATTCCAATTGTTGGTTTGGATTATGTGTGTCAACTGTATTGTATAATGTATATCGACCAACTATTTCATGTAGTCTATCTAAACAAAATCAGGTTGTCAAATTGAAAATAATCTTATGATTACGTATCATAAGATACGAAAGATCTTACAAGATTATAAAATAGCATATATTGAAGGAAAAAGAGCATTTAGGGCCTATATTGTATTGTTAATGTTAATACCAAAATAGTTTTTCTTAAGTAATTAATATCAAAATAGTTTACTGTCACTCAAATCCTTGATCTTTTTCTCTTTTTGCTACTTGGCAGAAAACCATTAGTGGCGCACTTGATATATTTTTTTGGAAAATGTGTAAACACGATGGGGAAATCACGTCTAAATCACGCTCATCGTACAGTATTCCTGCCAGCGCCTCCTATCTTTTCTTCCCGTCGCTCTTTTTTTTTTTCTAGCACGACGGCTATATATATATATATATATATATATATATATATATATATATATATATATATTGTTTTGTTTGAATAATATACTTGTTCTATCGGATCTATATATTGTTATATCATATCTATATATCACATCTATATATATATATATATATATATATATATATATTGTTTTATATGTGATTTATATATTGTTTTGTTTGAATTATATATTGTTATATCATATTTATATATTGTTATACCATATCTATATATCACGTGTATATACTTGTTATGTTATATATATATATATATATAGAGTTTCTTTGTGTCCATGCAAGCTAAAGCATCACCAAGCAAATTATTCCAACATTTTCTGTAGAATTATGAATTTTTAATTTATTTGTTTTTCAGTTGAATTATTTTTCGTTTATTTTGTTTTTCAGTTGAATTATTATTGGGATGTAGCAGCAAAGGAGGAGAATTATGACGAGGAATATTACACCGATGAGCGAATTTAACGATCTTGAATTTAATTTCCCCAGTCTTAAAACGGTGAAATTGAGCGAGTATTCAAGTAGAAAGAGAGAAATTTGTTTGATTCAGATTTTGCTCGGTTTTGCGAAAGAGCTCAAATCTCTTGATGTTTATTATGTGATTGATCATACAGAAATGTGGTCCGACCTTAAAACTTGTCATGAGAGGTCTCTTTCGAATTCTTCTCTCTCCTATGAGGAGGATTCTGTGAATTCTTGTTCTCACTATGACATGATGTATTACAAATACATGGCTGAGGTTCAGGGTTTATCATGAAGTGTTAGAATGTTATAATATAAAGTTTGTCTTTTTGTTGCTAATGTGGTGTGTTTTTGAGAGCGATGAGGAATTATGTTGGTTGTGTTTGTATGAATTTGAATAAATTTATTTTTTTGGTTACATAATGATTTAAAGTTTGAACCCATTTTGAACTATTGAGTTAAAACAAGTTATGTTAGTTTGGTAAATATCATTGAGTTAAAACATCACTTCGTCTGATTGCGTTAGTTATTTCATTTGGATATAAAAGATTCACTAATTGATTGCAATATCTTCAAATTATTTAATCTTTTAATAAAAACTCAAAATTCAATAGAGTAGTTCTATGGCTATAAATTGCTTTCTACCTCCTCTGTTTCCACAACCAACTTGAACAAAAAGATGTAGATACATAAAAAATGTGTCGTTTCATGTGATTTAAATTTTAATTTTCTGAAATTGCGATATCGTCGGGATTATACAGTATTAGATACAACAACCATTTCCATTCAACATAGTGTATAATAGGAGTGTAACAAAAAATACATTTATATTATATGTTTTTCTTTTAAATTGTCGTATTTCTATATCCATATCATCATATCGAACGTACAATATTGATCATATCTGTATTTGTGCAATAGACATTAGAGCATATAAAAAACTGAAAGTAGAATAAATAAACTAACATAAAAATAAAATGAGTATATAATTACACAAGAGGCAATCAACTACCCTGGTACGTAAAATAAAGTCTCCTATCAAAATACAACAATCCTACACAATACTATCCATCAAGTGAAAAGCTCCAAAAAGAATATGAAAAATCAACAACCAAAACGGCTGTACACTAATCTCGCCAATAACATACAAACTACATATCATGTAAATCGTACCAAGTATATATTCATATATAACCATTGGTACCATTGGTAGCATAAATGTTGGTACCGTTAGTTCCATGGTGAGATTTCTCATCTCCCCTCTTTCTTCTCTTCAAAACAATCGCCCAAGTAATCGCCTCCAAAATCAGAGCAAGGCCGCCTAAAGTCGCGATAAATTGTGATGTATATATGTTTCCATTTGTTTTCAGGGTTTAAGATATTGGAAGCCCTTGAAAATGTTGATTATGCTGAGTACAATGACGGAGTATCCGACCGAATGATGGTATATGTTCCAGTATAGGCGGTACTTGTTCGGCTTGTGTGGCCTCAGAAGAAGAGCAAAAACCTGAAGTAAAACAAATAAGAATTGAGTAATAAATAATGTAATTTTCTAAGAAAAAATTGTGGTAAACAAATAGGGAGCCCAAATGTTGTCATTAATTTTTTTAGTAGTTGGTGACTGGCTAGTCAAAAGAAGATGATTCCATTTACACAATTTTTTTTTAGGAAAGATTTACACAATCTGAAAGGGACAGTTGGTTTAAGTTCAAAAAACAAAAGGAAAAAAAAGAAAAAGACATTTTTCAGATTTCTCAGGTTTGAAAATGAAGTTTTCGATTTTTAAGGTCTGAAAATTATTTAACTTTTTCTAATTCATAAACTTTTTCTAATCCAGCCCAAAGATAATATATTTTGAGAATCTGTTGTACGCTTCCTTAAGGATACCGGTCTGACTGATATCCAAATCAAGAATGTTGTATCTTGGGCACATCAAATGCTCGCAAAAAGTGCGAGCAAGACTCTTGAACTGATCGCCCGTGCGGTAATCACGGCTGGATTCACCGAGAAGACTCTCCTCCAATTGATTCATTATAATCCTATGGCACTTAATCACATACACTTGCTTCCACGGCTTCAATTTTGGAAACAATTTGTGGGCCACAATTAGGAGCTTTTCCTGAAGCTTCTCACGAGCCAGATGCTCCTTAATTGGGACATTGATAACTGATAAGAGGCTTATTCCTCAAATAAACTTATTAAGAAATTACGGCTTATCTGATCAAGAGATATCAAAGGTAGTAATGCGTGCATATATATTACATCAAAGTCTGGATTCTTGAAGTCAAATTTTAAGCAAGTAGAGAAGCTTGGGTTCCGTCGCGGATCTAAAATGTTTTGGAAGGTTTAATAGCATTAGGTTTTATGAAGAACGATACATCGGACAAGAAAGTAGCATTCTTTAAATTAACTTACGGCTGGTCTGAATAAGACATAAATATGGCTTTAAGAAAGTGCTCTAGAATATTGAATTGTTCTCAGGAGAAAGTAAGTTTCACCATGGATTTCTTTACAAGGAAGGTGGTGCTAAATGCAAGGAGTATAGCTTTCTGCCCTGTACTACTTGGCTATAGTTTTTTTTTTTTTTTTTGAAGATTAATTCGAAGGCATTATGTGCTTACTACGTTGAAGTTGAAATCAAAAGGTTTGAAAAATAACTGGGTTTTTCATAGTGTAGCGATCATGTCCGAAAAGCAATTCATTGAGAAATTCATATTGCCATATAAGGAGTTGCCGAAACTTGAGGAGGAATATTATATGCTGATGCTTGTGCTGGAAAGTTGACTCTTTCATGATTTCTAAGCTTTTATAGGAGAAATTCCGTAGTGTTTAACCAATTGTAATGAGGTATTAGAGTAAGATTGTAATGTTTTCCTCCTCCAAATAAAAAAAAGATTGTAATGTTTTCTTAAGTGTTTTTTTTTACACGGATTAGAGTTAATTATATTTCTCGTTCTGCATTTATTAGTTTAGGCTACTGGTATATTGTTCTTTTAGTTTCCCTAGTTTGAATTGCTTATCGTAATCCTCTTAATCTGATATTTATTATCAAGTTTATGAAGAGGTTCAGGCTGCCTAAGAATACCAAGATGTATAAGATTGTTTACTGTTTTGTTTGCTTTCGCTGTATATTTTATTGCATCATATCATTTGTTAATCATACAGTACAGATAGTTGTGTGTGGTAGAGCTATTGATTTGTTTACTTATCAGTTTGGCTCAGTTTTACTTATTTGTAAGATATATCTGTTAGAATAGAACTCGTCATTGCAATGAAAATGGTAATAGAACTCATCATTGCACTAAATTTACAAAAAGTGATGCAGTAAAATGAAACTGAAAATTTACAGGTGATGGTATACTTTGTTTTTCAGGATAAATAAATAGTTGTATTTTGAATTTGATCAAGGATAATATTATTAAATCCATTCCTCTCATAAACTCATTTAGCTTTTTTTAACAAGTCTTTAATCTGTTCTGATGATCGTGGGTTTGGATCTGTCAGTGTTGTTTAGTTCAACTTGCTAATTTCTCACTTTCTTTTTGCCATCTCAATTCTCGACCTATCAGCAAATAGATTATAGTCTAGTTAGTTAAAGCATTTTCATGTGTAGCCAAAGATTATGAATTCAATTCTCACCAAACATAATTTAACACATATTTAACAAAGTCTTTAAACCTAATGGTTAAACATTAAAAAAAATTCTCAAACTATTGAGTTTATGAACTGAAAGAAGAAAACGAAAAAAAGAACATTCCTGTGCCTAAATACATATCTGGCCCATTTTATAATGTTAGGTAATTATCAGCCCACTTGGCTGAATAAAACCATCCATTTGAGGCTCGCTGACCCTCTTGTATTGTAGGGTTTTTTCAGTCGAAGTTTCCGCTGCCACATCCATCGCTCAAGAACTCACCATCGCAGCAGAAATGGCGTCTCTTGTCATGAAGAAACTCGCCTCTTTAAACTCCTCGTCGCCCTCTTGTCGCCACCACAATCTAACATTTTTGACCCCTCTCTTCCATTTCTCAACCCAAACCCAACAAAAAGAGGACCTGCCTTTCATCGCGCGGTACCTCATGTCCTCATTCGGCTTCTCCAAGGACCGAGCGCTCAGAGTCGCAACTAAGGCCAACCTTGCCGCAATCAAAACCCCAGATCGGCCTGATTCTGTAATTCGCTTCTTTAAAGATCACGGATTAACCGATACGGAAATCAAGTCTCTAGTCTCATGGGGCCCTCAGATACTCGGTAGCAATGTGGAGAAAACCCTCAAACCACGGGCCAATGAGCTGATTACAGCTGGTTTTGGTGGTAATACTTTTATCCAATTGATTAAATTCAATCCGTTGGCCCTTAATCTTATGAACACTTTGTCGGTGCTCCAATTCTGGCGAAGTTTTCTCAACAACGATGAGGAAGCTTTGTTGAAGGTTATCAAGAGCCACAACAAGATGCTCATTAATTTGAACATTGATAAGAGGATTATTCCTCGAATAAACTTATTACGCCAGTATGGATTATCTGATCAACAGATAGCAAGGATAACAACGCACACGACTTATTTTTTAGACCCAAGCCCAGATTCTATAAAGTCGAGTTTTGAGCAAATCGAGAAGGTTGGCTTCACTCGCGGATCTAAAATGTTTTTGGTAGGGCTAATAATGTTTGGTTCTATAAGGAAGGATACATTGGACACGAAAATAGCATTCTTTAAAAAAACTTTTGGCTGGTCTGAAGAAGACGTAAATTTGGCTTTAAAAAAGTACCCTGCACTATTGGGTTATTCTCAGGAGAAATTAAGTTCCACGATGGATTTCCTTATTAGGAAGGCAGGGCTTAATACAAAGAGTATAGCTTTGAGGCCTAGACTTCTCGGTTGTAGTTTAGAGAGAAGATTAATTCCTAGGCATTATGTTCTTAGTATGTTGAAATTGAAATCAAAGGGTTTGAAAAATAATCGGGGTTTTTATACTGTGGCTATCATGTCTGAAAGGTTATTTGTTGAGAAATTTATATTGCCATATAAGGAGTTGTTGCCCAATCTGGAGGAAGAATATGCCGCTGCTTGTGCTGGAAAGCACTTTCCTGATTTCTAAGATTTTGGTAGAGAAATTTTAGTATTAACCAATTGTAATGTGGCATTATGAGTGACATTCTAATTTGCAAATTGTTTTTTTTTTTTTTCATTTTTAAATTTTCAATGTGCTTTGCTTTTCTTTCTGTTATTTTTCTTTAGTAAGAAATCAAAACCTAAATTTAGTAAAGATTGTTCATCGTCTTTTTTACTCTTTAATCTGGTATTTTTTATTTACACAATTTAATTATTTTTTATAAAATTATTCATCACACAATATCACCATCTTTCTTGTTGACAAACTTTTTCAGGTATAATCTCATAGATTTTTTTTTAATAACATTCGTATTTTTCCCAGAGCAAAATAGAAAACTGCTTTAAATTCAGTATTTAGACCTGAATTTAATTGGGCTTATCTTGACTGAAACTTAATCAAACTCCAATTAGGCTAAGCTAGAAAACTGGGCCTTAATCAAATAAATTCTCGCTTTTTTGAGAAAGTTATAGAACTCTCCCTCTTCATCTGATCGCAGTAGAAGAGAACATTCATGAAAGGCCGAATGTACGAAAACAGCTAGAAATCTCTCGTCCTCTCCCTCCTCTCGTTCCCCCTCTATAAATACCAATTCAATCTCCTGCAAATACATCAAAATCGAATTGACAAAGCGAATTACAAATTACAAACTTGCTCACTTGTTGCAGATTATCATTCATTTCAATTTCATCCCGATTTGAGTAAAAATGTCGCTGATTAGGAGGAGCGACAACATGTTCGACCCATTCTCCCTTGATCTTTGGGACCCCTTCAATGCCTTCCCTCGCCTCTCTTCCTCTCTCTCCTTCCCTGCGGAAACCTCTGCTTTTGCCTCAGCAAGAATTGATTGGAAAGAAACGCCTGAAGCTCACATTTTCAAAGCCGATCTGCCTGGTATCAAGAAAGAGGAGGTGAAAGTTGAGGTGGAAGAGGGAAATATTCTTCAGATAAGTGGTGAGCGGACCAAGGAGAAGGAAGAGAAGAATGACACATGGCACCGTGTTGAGAGGAGCAGCGGCAAGTTCATGAGGAGGTTCCGCCTGCCTGAGAATGTGAAGATGGATCAAATCAAGGCTGCCATGGAAAATGGTGTTCTGATTGTGACTGTGCCAAAGGAAGAAATCAAGAAGCCTGAGGTTAAATCCATTGATATCTCTGGTTAATTAACTTAATTTTCAGAGGAATTGAGATGTCTGAATTGGATCTATGCTTAAGACTCAAGAGTGATATGCAATGTTCATTTTGTGTTTTATGTGTGTTTAGTATGTGTTGGTAATGTCTCTTCTGTTGCCTGTTGATTTGCTGGATTTAGTGTGAGGTCATTTTTTTTCTGGGTGTGAATGTAATTGAACTATATCAAATGTTAATAAAATCATAATTATTATATTAATGAAATTATGGTTCTTGTTTATAGCAGTTAATAGTTCTCTGTTATCTGGTTAGTTTTAGGAGAGGCAACGGATGCCTTCAGAGGTTCAGTAATGTTGGCTAATCTTGTTACGCTGAAAGGATGTTAGTGAAAGACAAGTTTGCTACTATGTGGTGAAAGATTCGGCTGTAATTCATTACTTTTAGTTGTTTATGTCTTGCTAATTTTTCATTTATTTTCTCATTTTCACCCCTATCAAAAAATAATAAAAGTAGCAGCTAAATTGAAAGTCCAAAATAGTTTTTGCTGCGATATAAAAACAAAATAGTACTTAATGAGGTTTCCCTGACAAGGTTTTGGATGAAATTTGATTTGCTGAATATTTGTTTGTCTGACAGTTGTCATGACAGACTTTTTAACTGGCGTTATTAGGTTGAAATTATTTTCCTAACTATCCACTTTTCCTGTAATATATTAATTTGAAACATTGTTATTTTTTCATAAACATAGTTTCTGTCGTGAGATTATGCTCCTGCATAAGTCTCTATTCGTTACAGAATTTCAGGTGTCAAAGTTGAATATGCCAATTTTCATTTCTCATTTTTCATTTTTCATCCATATGGAAAGATAGGAATTAATCTCAGCTTATCCAGATTACAAGTAAAAAAAAATAATCAGTGACCACTGTTTTCTTTTCCTGAATAAAAATAAAATTCAGGTCAATCATAGAAATATCAGCCCCCTAGGATATATAAGGCCATTATTTTCTTTTCCAGAATAAAAATAAAATTCAGGTCCAATTATAGAAATTCAGTCAAATTCCAGCTGCCACTCCGTTCACTCGCGCCTTAATCCACTCACAAGTAGAAGAAAAGACGAATGAATCGAAGTGAAGCACCGCGTCTCTTCACAGAGCTCACATCACAGATTCACAATTCACCACCACCAATGGCTTCTCTTCTTATAAAAAAACTCACCTCTGTGAACTCCATCATTCCCTCGTCGCCACCATAGTCTAGCCTTTTTGACCCTCTCCACCGTTTCTCGACCCAAATCCAAGGAAAAGAGGGTCTGTCTTTCTTGGCGCAGTACCTCATCTCCTCCTTCGGCTTCTCTGAGGAACGAGCGATCAAGGTCGCACGTCATCGTAGTCTCGCTGGAATCAAAACCCAAGATCAACCTGCCTCTGTCATTCGCTTCTTTAAAGATTACGGATTAACAGATACAGAAATCAAGTCTCTAATCTCATGGAACCCTTATTTACTTTGTAGCAATGTGGAGAAGACTCTTAAACCACAGGCCAATGAGCTGATTGCAGCTGGATTCAATGGTAATACTTTTACCCAATTGATTAAATTCATCCCGTGAGCCCTTATTCTTAAGAGCACTCTTTCGGTGCTCCAATTCTGGCGAAGTTTCTCAACAATGATGAGAAAGCTTTGTTGAAGGTTATCAAGAGCCATAATCTGATGCTCTTTAATTTGAACATTGATAAGAGGATTATTCCACGAATAAACTTGTTACGTGAGTACGGATTATCTGATCAACAGATAGCAAAGTTAACAATGCAAATGAGTTATTTCTTACATCAAAGCCCAGATTACATAAAGTCGAACTTTCAGCAGCTCGAGAAGCTTGGGTTCACTCGTGGATCTAAAATGTTGTTGGAAGTGCTAATAGTATTTGGTTCAATGAATAGGGATACGTTGGACAAGAGAGTAATCTTCTTTAAAAAAACTTAAGGCTGGTCTGAAGAAGACATAAATTTGGCTTTTAGAAAACACCCTAGAATATTGAGTTATTCTCAGTTCCACCATGGATTTCCTTATTAATAAGGCCGGGCTTAATCCAAGGAGTATAGCTTTGTGCTCTGTAATACTTTCGTATAGTTTAGAGAGAAGATTAATCCCAAGGCATTATGTGCTTACTACATTGAAATTGAATCAAAGGGTTTGAAACATAATTGGGCTTTTCATAGTGTTGCTATCATGTCCGAAATGGAATTCATTGAGAAATTCATATTGCCATATAAGGAGGACTTGCCCGATCTTGGGAAGGAATATACCGCTGCATGTGCTGGAAAGTTGCCTCTTTCATGATTTACAGATTCTTAATAGAGAAATATTAGCATTTAACCAATTGTAACGTGGTTGAAGTTTTATGATATTTTAATGTGCTACTTACTTTTTTCCATGCGTTTTCATATGGTTGTAGTGGAGAATAATTAACTAATTATTTTGTATTGCTAAAAGTTGGTAATGTCTATTGTGGTGATTAATTGATTGATGGAATGTGAAGTGATATTTTTGTTGATTTACTTTGTGGGACTAAGCTGTGAATATGAAATTCCATCTCATCCTATGTTTAATCAAGTGTTTAATCAAACAGATAGTTTCTGTGCTTTTTTTTGATATGTTCATTTCTGAGTCTGACAGTTAGTTTTTGTGCTTTTTCTGATATGTTCATTTCTGAACCAATTGAACAAAATAACGGAAATGGGAGATTGGCCCGAGAGTTCTTCAAATCTTCCGATCTTTCTGACAGTTAATTACAATTTTGCTTATTAATGAATTATAGTTAATTAGATTTCCCATTATGCATTAATTAAGTTGGGGTACTGGTATTGTTATTCTAGTTTCTTCACTGTGGATCGATTATATTGTTCTTCTGATATTATCTATTTTATTCTTGGATGGGGATATAAGAAATGAGCCCACTTTTCCATCGAAAAAAAAAGAAATGAGCCCACTTATTATTCCGATCACTGGGCCATAACCAAATTGCAATTTGAGCTAGGCGTTAAAATCCATTGTACGGGTCTAGATTTATTTCTAGACTTGTTATGTTAATTGCTTTTGACTGCTATTCTCGGATTTCAGAACGTGTAATTAAACTGCATTGCTATCATTTTACTTGATATGAAATATGAATTTTTTTTTTCGATTTTTAATATGAAATGTTAACATAGCAAGTTGTTTTTCTACTTAAAACTTGCCTTTTATTACTTCGGCCCCTTTATTTTTCTAATTCTTTTTAAACATTCTCAGAAGACCACATCATTTTAATTATTTCAATCATCAGATAATAAGATGTGGACAAATCTAAACTATTGATTGACTATTAATTTTTAATAGCTATATCATTTTTATAGACTCTTATATGTTGTTTATTTTACAAGCACTTTTATGAATTTTTAGGAAGTCACATCATCTTTTGTTGATGACATGTATTGTTATCATTCGTTAGATTCACGATAGACCAATTTTATTTAATTAAATATCATATGAGATCAAGTATTTTTATAGACTTTTATGTGTCATTATTTTACATCTAGTTTATTGCATTTTTAGAAGTCACATTACTTTATATTGATGACATGTATTGTTATCATTCGTTGGTTCATGAACCGATTTCATCCAATTAAATATATATCATTTGGAATTAAATGTAAATAAAAGATGAAGAGTTCACATATATATCAAACAACAAATATATTTTTTCCTAAAAAGTAGTAATTCTTAATCAAATATCATATTTCTCATGTTAAAAATATTATATATAAATTCGTTTGAATTTTTTCTTTGTTTTGAACTCAATATTAATATGGTTCCAAATTAATTTCCCTCTTACTTAAGTATATGTATATGGACTATGATGAAAATATCCAAAAAGTATTATGTAAGAGAAAATATGTAACGAAACCAATTTAAGAAATGCCTAAAATTACAAAAAGAAAAATGTTTATACAAGCAATACAACTATAAATTAATCAGAAACTAGAAACACTAATTCTTTTCTTTCTTCTTTCCTTCGTATAGTTCTTTAGCAGATGCAAGTGCTTGAATCATTTGAATCACCATAAGAAGGCAAGCATACAAAACATGTATAATGGTCCAAGGATGCTTGAAATAATGATGCACAACCCTTGATCTGAATCGCCGATAAGGCGAGTTACAAAAATCCATCACGTCTTTCACAACCGGCACGAGGTAATGCCTATCATAATCCAAACTCGCACATTCGCTTATCTGATTAAAAAATGCTGCTGCCTCGTCAGCACTTGCAACCATATTGTTAATTATGCCACATCGCTCAAGAATTTCCACATCGTCAGGCGTGTTTATCAGCATATCCATGAATTTAATGAAACTCGTGAGGTTCTTATCGATTCCTGAATTGTTGCTTTGTTCAAATGCAACAAGATTCAAGAGAAGTCGCTTTCGGTTGTAACTGATTAGAGTGAAAGGTATTTCTAATACGCCATCTTTAAAAGTTATGTCGAATAAATTGCGCGGCGATTTTTTCTTTACGAACTTGACACCGGCTTCTTTTAAGGCTGTAACAGGTTGAATCACCTTAGGTGGTTCGGTTGTGTTTAACTCCAAATCACTTGAGTTGGACAAATATTTTTCAAAAATTGTGGGGGAATATTCGATATGTTTTTTTGGATCTTGTTTTGGCACGAACCATTTGTAATAAAGATGAGTTAGGTTTTGGACCTCAATGGTATTTATACTACTTAAAGTTTCTGTCCTAGATCGTGTATGAACATCAATTTTCTTCATATGTTTGGCAAGGAGATCAAGGAAGAATCCATGTTTTGATTCTCCAAAAACCAGGTCATACAACTCCTGGATTATGAAAAACGGGATTTGATTTTCCATTAAAAACAAGTCGGACTTCCCAACAGAAAGACCCCAACCACCATACAAATAACCAAGTTCCTTTTCATGCCATTTCAATAGGAACTCGATTATAAAACAACCATCAAGCACCATCATCTCTACAAACTCATCGGAACTGAGTGACACTTGTTCACTGTAGGCCGATCGTGCTTTTTCTTCCAGGCTCCTCATCTTTTGGACAATTACGTCTATCGAGTTCAATACGCCATCTCGTGCAAGCAAGTCTTGAAGGTACCGCCATTTTTGTCGGTCGATTGCTTGAAGTCTCTTGGCTCCTTTATGGTATGGACCGATTGAGACCGTTTGGGGCTCAAAACTACAGTTGTTTCTGTTGCGGACATATTCTGGTACACGAAATATGGTGTATGGCTCTCTCGTACCAGTCTTTTTGGAGAGTGTGTCTAGATTTTGTCGAATAGAATTTAGTAATAAGCTTTCTTTGGGTACCTTTGCAAATTCGGCCGATGTGGATATTTGAATTTCTGTCTTTGTTGTGTGTTCTGTACCTATTGTTGTAAACCGTTTGATCCCTATATTTAGTGAAGAAATTATTAGTACAAGATTACAAATTGAAATTGCTCTGTATGAATACAAATTTCCTTTAATTTTTTACAAATGGAAATGAATAGAGGAACCTTTAATTGAAGCTCGCACAAGTGCCATCGTTCTGCAATTTTGTACTTGGATTATAAGCACTAAGCAGTTCGATTTGTTCAAAAGTAAATGACCTGTCTAGGAGAGGTTTAAAAGAAAACTAAACGGATTTGGATGTCAACTCTATTAATGAAACGGGAAACCTGATACGTCAGCCCTCACTCTCTTGATGAGGTAATATGGCGTGTATTTCTAGCATTTGACTTTAAGAAATAAAAAAAGACGGAGACTTGAAAGAAATAAATGATTGAACTGAATGATTGGGTGTAGTGAAAACAGTCCCTCAGATAATAAAAACTGAAATGAAAATGTGAAAAGAGAAGACTCATAAAGACAGATCAGAGAGTGAGAGGTGATCTGTAATAATTAATAGGGGCCCCTAATTCATAAATGGAGATATTTCGATTTTAAAGCATGGAGATATTTGACTTTAAGTCATGTTACTTGAAGGCGTGTAAACTAGTCTCCTGAAAATATAAGCTATATTAAGTATATTTTTATATTTGTAAGAATGATTAATTTCATGTTTACAAAATTCTTCATAGCTCAATAATATACTGCAAATTTGAAATAACTATTTTCAAATCTAAATAAAGAAACAATTCGTATTCAACGAATCACCACGAACAGAACTTTCATCTACTATTAATTATATTTGACATTATAAAATATAAAAATATATAGTTATTTTTTATTTTGCTTGGTACAAATCACACAACGATCCATACAAACAAGTCATTTCCACGTCACTTCCATACAAACCCTCAAATTTCAAATTTATACTTATCACATAAACACAAATTTTAATCATACAAAATACTTATATATCTTGGATTTAGCAGGTTTTCTCTCGCCAAGCCAATGTTGCATGTGGACTCCAATGGCATCAAGATACAAACCGCTCCGGCCATGAAAACCGACCACTTTTCCTTGAGTTGTAGTGGAAGTAAAATAAGTTCCTGTTTCTTCACCAAACGGCCCGTATTTTCCTCGACTCGTATGAAGAGAAATAGATCTCAAAGCACTGGGTCCTTCATCCAAATTTGTGTTGTAATAGCCCGTAATACAATTTAGTACTTCATTTGGGTACGTAAATTTTATCTGTAATTAATATACACAGCAAATTAGTAATTCATAAAGCTATAATAGAGTATCACATTTACATAAAAGACCTGAAAAAATATAAAATTTCTTTGATACTTACTCTGTGAGTCAACTCGCCGGCACCACCATGTCTAGCGGACCAAACAGACTGGCCGCCCCTATCATACTCAATTTGAATAGAATGTATAAATTTCCCCCTTGAAATTAAAATCTGCTTAATTCCTGAGTAAACTCCGTCATCCCACGGTCTACCACCGTCTCCTCCCCACGGACCTGGTCCACACGGAACCGGTTCTTTCAACACTCCATAAGTCACCACCTCATCTCCATTATTTCTCTTTGCCAAGACTAGCTGATTAGATTCACCATTAGAATTATAATCACTTGTATTTGAGAGTCTTCTTTGATTCGTGTCCCCGAGTTTTTGCCCCGAAACCTTCCCTTCGAGAACATGTACACCAAGTCCGTCTATAAACCACCCTTCTCTCCCATGAAAACCCACGACTCTCCCCTCGGTCAAACAAGATGAGAAAAACATCCCCAATTCGTCCCCGAACGGTCCGTGCACTCTTTTCGTAGTGTGAAACGTCAGCGATTTTATCACTATAGGACCCATTATCATTGTGGGCCCGAAATAACCCGTTATATGCGTCAGAATCTCGGTTGGAAAATCGAATATTATTTTGTCGGTCAATCCGAGCCCTGTATTGTATCCATGTTTGTTTCCCCAAACCGCTTGGCCGTTTCGGTCATATAAAACCTTGATTGAACTTATGCCAGCTGCACGAATTAAGTTGATTTGTCTGATACCTGTATACATTCCATCATCAAATATCGTACCGCCACTTCCGCCCCATGGACCGTATGTGATTGGAGTTGATATACTCACAGATCCTCGTTCTCCCACATAATTATGAAATGAAATCATCTGAAAATAGCAAAACTTCCGAATTTCTTAACGTTTTGTTTTTTGTGATTAAATTCCTATTTAAGTATAATATATCATACCTTTTCCTGTAAATTGGCGTGTTTATAATCTTCACTTGAATGATCATTGGTCACAATTGTACAATTGTCATACATGTTTTTTATATTACTACGCAAAATTCCATTTAAAGAGTGCAAATCTTTTGAATTGGATGATTGTTTAACTGACGTGTGGACCACATCGTCTCTTGAATTGCCACTTTGGCCTCCCCATGGGATTTTCTCCTTCCATTCCTTAAAACTCTATTTATTACACATCAAATTGAAATTGATCTTAACAAATGAGAATTTTATTGTTAAAACGAAACCAGCATGTGAATTTGATCACACAAAGGAGACTATAGAAAGATTAAGAAAATATACCATTTTTCCTTCTTCAGAATTTAGTTTTTACTTCAGGAGGAGCTGGATTGTTATGATTTGAGGGGTGGTTTATATACATACAAAAAGCTGGAATTTTACATCACAATCAATCCAAATCAATATGCGAATTGGTTCGACAGGAATATTGACAAAAAAATTAACCTATTATTTCCCGCATTAAGAACGTATCAAAAATGCATATAGAAAGCACCAGGTGTACTGAAGTAACAGTCAGTGGCACTCGTTTATTATTTTTCTACAAAAAGGAAAATATTCCATGAATTCACGATGGAAATTAAAAGTGCCTTCTTTCTCCAGGAGAATTTGATTCATCAAAATTGCTCTTTCTTTTCAAATTAAAAAAAGGACAGAAGTCTAAAGGAATTTCTTACCGTTCCTGGCTTCTCATCAAATCTAGAAATTCTTATCACATTATATTTTGACAAGATATTTCATATTCTCATATTCTCATTTCATTTTCGGATCCAGGAATTAACCACATTAACAACAAATAAAATGCAACAGACCTTCAACAGACTCAATACCAGTTCAAAGACACGAATTTCCATAAAGACATAATACACAAATTCTAGGAATATAAATAATAAAGTAAATCTCCTTATTTACAACAAGCATTTCCGTCCATACAAAAAAAAAAAAAAAAAAAAAGAAAGAGTAAAGAAATAATAAGAACAGAAAGCCTACAAATGTAACAAATCTTTAATGATATGCAGTTTCCCAAAGGAACCAACCAATGCTAGATTTCTCTAAACTTGAAAAATTACGCAACCCCAAATCGTACCAGAATTTGAAAACATATAAACAGAATTGGCTTAGAAATATCGCCCAATTTTTCCTTTCAATCATTTGCTAATAAATGATTTCAATGTAAATTGAGGATACTTATCCTGTTAATATAAAGAAAAATAATAATTAAATAAATGAAATAAGTCAAGTGTGGAACAAAAAATGTGTAAACAAAATAAAATAAATAAATAAATAAAAAGGGAACATAACATTGTTACCTTGTCAAACTCATTTAAGTACTGTCTAACCACAGTAGTTTGCTGTAATAATCTTTCCAATGAAGAATAAGCCGGCATATTAGCATGTTCTGATGAAAAACAATTAATCAAATGTCCATATATAAAAAAAGCCTAATTAAAATAACATATAAGACAAAATTGAAGTACCTAATATAGCTTGATTAAGACCATCAGCAACATATTGTCTATATTCTGAGCTTAATAAATGAAACATTGGTGATTTTTCTGGATCTTCATATGCCATTAAAGCCATCACATCCTAAATTAAATTAATATTTTAATAATATTTCAACAATATATTTATCTCATTTGTTTATTTACAAAAAATGTACCTCTATTTTCTCAACATATTTATGGACTTTCCCAAAAGCAATGAGTTTCTTCTGACCAAACTCTAGAGCTTCACCACTGCAAATGTAAGAAATCAAATTAAAGCTCTGAAATTCTTTAATTGTAAAATCGTAGAATTAGGATATTTATTCTGACCAATTTCTCGCGCGGATAAGGTCGATAAAATGGAGGGTCAAAAGGTCAAAATGCAAATCCATGTTTGACTCCAGTAATTTAGGAGCTAATTGTTCTGTTAATTCTATTGCTTTTAGTGCTTTTCCTTCTTGTACAAATTGCAAAATCACTGAAAAAAAGAAACAAATTAGTAAAATTACTGAAAAAGAACTCAATATAGAATTATTAAGTAAAAAAAATATAAAGAGTTACTTTTGCGAGCTTCCATATCTAAAGCTGGTACAGTAGGATTTTTCATGCCAGTGGTATGAAGAAATGTTTCAGCTGTTTCCTTGAAGCAATTATGCACCAAATATGACCATACTATATTTCTTAAATCATCATCATTTACAGCCTGAAATAATTTAATAAAAATAAAATCTCAGTTTCAGTCTATAAAATAACAATTTGAAGCAACACATTATATTTCGTTTTGTATGTTATAGAATAAAAGGTATTTGACTTTATAGTAGGGAGAAATAATGAAATTGATCATTTTTGCTTCAATTCAGAAAGGAAATGCTCCTAATCGTAATAACAGATCCTAATAGTTAGTCTAAACTAAAACTCTGATAAATTATGCCAAAATAATAGTCAAATAATTGCTCTTTTTTTAAAATCAAACACGAGAAGCCCAAAACCAACGAAGTAATTGGTTTCTTTTCTCAAATAGGAGCCGGAAATTTAACCATAATGAAAGAAAAAACTAAACTAATTAACGCATTTAAGTTCGATTTTCCAAAAACGATAGTTATCAAGCCTCAATTAAGCAGCCTGAGCACAGATTTTGTGTGCGTGCTTTGCAATAAATAGGGGGAAAAACCAAGGAAATTTACCACTTTGTCGTAAAGCTTGGGATCCAAATCCATCGTCGCTCTGGCAAATAGAGACAGAAATCTAAATCAAAAAAATTGGAGAGAGAAAGAATTGGGGAAGAAATCTTGAGATCTTTTTTTCTCTTTGTTTTCTTCTGCTCTCATCTCAGTAATGGCTTTTGTAAAAGAGGGGGTAATTAGATAGATTATGTATTTCCTTTCCAAGTAAAAACCCTAGTGAAAACAAAATTACTTGTGTAAGCAAATTTTAGTGAAGAGCTTCTGTTTGTTTTATGCAAGTTATTACTTGTTTGAATTGTATCAAATATCAAAAGAATTGTTTTCCTGAGTTCATTCATAAATTAAGAAGGGTGATTTTAGAAACAGAAAGTTTGAGGGGCATACTGAAAAAGAATGATTTTTTTTCTTCAACTGCTGATTTGGACCAAAAAAAAATGTTACAGATGACTTGGTTGACAAGGACAAGAAGTGTGTTGAAATCTGATGACAATGTTAACCATGGGAAAACCTTATAAATTAAAATAAGAAATAATAATTTAAAAAGAAAATAATGACTATACCTAAGAAAAAAATATCTATTGTAAGCTGCAATTTTATTTTAACAAGAAATACAATCTACATACAAAAATAAACCAACTGATGCATACAAAAATAAATGGAAAAAAAATAAACAACCAAATAAATTACAAGAACAAAGAAAAAGTAAGACAAGCAGCTTCCTTTCTGATTTTCTCTTTAATCATGATCATATTAAACTTTTTATTCCTTTACAATTTTATTTCTATACCCTTTATAATAAATTTTATTTTGAGCGTTTCCATACAATAACCATTCCATCTGAATCGGACGAAGCCAAAAAATTCTCACCATGATTCCATGCAATTCCTATTACTGGGGCCCCATGTCCCTAAATTAAAAAAAAAATGATTGTCAAAATTAGAAAAAATAAATAAAAATATATGAATAGAGAAAAAAATTTTAACATTCAAATTATGTACTCACTTGTAATTTATTTACGCAAGAATGCTTGGGTCGAGTCAGATCGTAGAAATAAACATTCGAATCCTCACTTCCAGACACTTCATAATTCAAAAAATTACAATAATTTATTAAATCTCTTTTTCCACCAACTAAAAATATAAATAAAAAAAATACATTTTTATTAGAAATTACCAATAAATTCGCCTTTCTCAAGAGAAAGAAGGGGGCAAAATGATGCACAAAATCTAAACATACGAGGCGCTAATTTCAAAGAGCAAACTTGTGTGAGATAACCTTTTACCTCCATTGCAACACTGCACAGGACACATCCATTTAAATTCCCACCCACCTTTTATGCAAAAAAGCCCCTCTCATTTTTCAAAATCACAAGAAAGGCCTTTTTGCGTTTATTAAAATTTATTAAAATACGAATTAAAGAGAAGAACCTAAAAAAGGAAAGATTTCCGTCTTGGGCGCACACAAGAAGTACAGGACAACGAGCCACAAGAGAAAAAGTACGGTACTGAACGGTCGTAATTACGGATTTGCCCCTCATGCTTTTGTTCTTGTGAGTTCTTGATAGGGACCCCGTGCGTAAATTCACGCTCACTGTGTACACACATCCCTGCATTTTACTCAATTATTATGCATGCTAAATGATAGGGGAAATTTGCAAATTAGTCCAAAAAGAATTGAAAGATTACTTGTGCATCGCCAGCGAAAATGATTTGGCCTGTGTGATCATTGTCTATAGCTGTTATTTCATCGTCTAAATGGAGTTTGTTAATTACTCTTCCTGTGCTGAAATTAATCACCTGGATCCATATATATTACAAAAATTAAATTAATAAAGAAAGAAACTAACAAGTTGCTCATAAATCAATATAATATAAAATGAAAAGAGTAATTACAGTAATTTCCTTATTGGAATTCCCCACTAGCAGGAAGTTATTGTTCACCTGTACAAATTTCAAATTAGAAAAAAGTTAAAACACTCCAATTATAAGAAAATAAAAGAAAATGATAAAAAATTGAAGTAATTATTATGAATTTACAAAGTTTGTGACATACTGGATGGAATCTGATGCACAATTGAGCGGAAACGCCATACACAACTCTTATACAAGTCCCTTTAGAAACATCCCAAACCCTAACTGTCTTATCCATCGATGATGAAGCAATGTACTGATTGTTTGATGAAAAATCAAAATCTGTACCATAATTTCACAATTAAATATTAATATAAATTAATAAGCGGCAAAGAAGGGTATATGAGAGTCTGACCTGTAATATCTTTTGTATGTCCAGTCAAAGTTTGAAGAATAGTTGAAGGTTCAGAGACCTGACAGATCGTCAGACTTCCGTCTGACGCGCCATACGCAAGTAAATCTGAACTCATGTGTCCAAATTTTAATATCGTCACTGTAACCACAAAACAAATATTATTATCCAGCCTTTTTAATACTAATAATTAATTAAATAATTAATTAATTAACTGACCTGAGGATTTAGATGAGTCAAAGATGCAATGCATGCCAACAAAGGAATAAGCAGGTTCAGGAATTCGGATCTGACGGTCAGAATCGCTCAGAGTTGAGCTGAAACTCATCCTACGACCTACACCTGTACTATTATTACTCCTTTCCTAAAAAAGAAAAAAATAAATAAAAAATCATTAATGTAAAGTAAAGTAAGAATTATGGTTAGATTTAAGTGAAGAGTAGAGAGAGATACTAACTCTGCTTGAACCGAAACTGTCTGTCTCGAACAAATTCCGGCTGCTGCTTTATAATAAAATTTGTGTTAGAGTATTTCCAGAAGAAAATAAATATATATACAATTGATAAATTTCTATAATCTGAAGTGGTTTTTTAATTCAAAATCGAAAAGGCAGTACAGTACCTGTGACCTGGCGTGCTAGGCTGGCTGGTACGACCATCCCCAGGCCGTCTGATGAAATTCCGATACGCCACATAGCCTTTGCCATTGCATCTCCAATCCTTTATTTCACAAAAAATCATCAAATCACAACCAATGCACAAGATTCATACCAATTTAAAAACTATCATTCGATGTTTTGCACATCAATTTTGTAGATCAGAGAACGATCGTGATACCTTTCGGTGAGTAATGGCGGACGGATTGGATCTCGCCTTGCGGAGCAGCAAGAACCGGCGCACGGCGACGTAATTGGGATCGGTGTGGGAGATGGGAGGCTGAAGAAGGCAGCTCACGAACTCCGGGTCCATCACTGCCGCCTCTGATGTGATCGCATGTGGAGGAGATGAAGTGGAGGTTGAGTCGGGCTCTTCTACGAGTTCTAGCTTCTCCATTGGAATGGTTGTTTTAACTGGATCCGAGCTGAAATGTCCGAAAGTTGGAGTTTTTACTAATAAACACTCGTGAAAGATGAAATTATTTTATAGGCCTTGTCAACTGTTTCCTTTTTTTATTTTGAAGAATGGGCTTCTTGGGCTGTTTGAGTTGTGAAGCCCAAATTATTAACTGGACCGTCTCTGTCAAACCCAAAAAATTATATATTTTATTAAAATCTTTAGAAGTGAGCTGCGTATCTAATTTGACCTCATGAGTTTAAAACTCAATAAAATAAAGATAAGTGATGAGAGGATTCTCACTTTCTATCTATCTTTCTATCCAGATTTAGAGCTTTCGTTAGTTCAAGTTTTTCCAAGCCCCTTTTTGATAAAGAATAAATATTTGCTTGAACTATGGGGTCGTGCAAAACAAAAGACCAAAGCCTAAAAAGACCTTGTTTTTAATCAAATATATAACCTCCCCCCCAACAAAAAGAGAATAATATAATAACTGGAGCATGCCTCTAACAAAGAAAATTAGGTCTGATCCTTTTTGAAATTATGCAATTATATCAATATGGCAATGCACAACCACTGGATTCATCTAATAATGAGATCAAATTTTACTTAATCTGTCAGATATTAATATAATACTGTTGGATTCATTATCCCTCCCAAATTAATTAAGAATAGCCAGGGACTCCACATTTCTTCTCCCCCTTACTTTTCCCTCTGCATGGCCATTGTAATGCAATATAATATAACTAGTTGCAATTTTCGTTCTGCTTCGGAAATATATTATTTACTAAGAATAAATTTGACAATTCAAAATTCTTGTAAGAGATATATATTAGAAATTATTTAAAAAAAATAATTAATTTTTTTGAAGTTTATTAACTTTGACAGACTTAATTACGATATGTTATTTAACTTAATTAAAATTTTAAAAGTTAATCATTAGAAAATATTATACGAGAGAGAATATGAACTAATAGTATTTAAAACTTACGTTAATCGTAATTAAAGTTTAAAATAATGGTGTTAATTAGAAATCATCAGTAGGGGCGTTTTTGCAATTTCGACAATAATATAGGGACTTTTTTGAATTTACAAATATGAAGTTTTTGCAATTTTGGTATAATGTAGGGCTTGCCATGCAATTTTCTCTTTTTTATTATTAACCGGTTGAAATTTTTTCCTAATGTGCCCGTTCGGCAATACATAGAATAGTAGTTTAGCGGAATATGAAATAGTCGACTATTCTATTTTATTCTAACAATGTTCGGCAAGAATGATTGAATAAAATTTGGTTTAAAATATATTAATAACAACTTATGACCAAAATGTCCTTATTGTATAATTTAGTTCATGAATAATTTATTGAATGAATGTTTTTATCCAATTAAAATGAAAATAAGTTTTTTCATTAAACTGATCAAACTTCCATTCGCAAAATAAAAGGTGTAATCTTATCTTGATTCTCTTCTTTACATTCGATAAAAAAATTTAAACGCCTTTCAAACCGGAATTTGTGAAAACATATCCTAGGAAATGGAGAATTGGTAGGTCGTAAAGAGTAAGATCCTTCAGATCCAATTAAAGAACTTGTGCGTTTTCATATTTTCAAATTAAGTATTAGTTATAACTTATCTTGGTGGCCTATAGTGTACAATCCTCCTCTTTGACCATTTTGATGATAATTGACTAAGAAGTAAGAATAATATTTGAATAATCATAACAATAAAATGGTCTCTGAAATTCGAAACTATTAAAGACCCATTAGAACCCCGGCAAAAAATTGCTATTGGAATCTCTATAAAACCTCCATAAATGTTATAAGCTCCTGAGGAATTCCTCAAGGAACAATATTTTACATTCTCCACCTTATCTTGCATTCCTTAAGGTAAGGGTAAAGCATTGAATAGGAGTTAAAGCAAATGGACCAACATCTTTTCTCCTCCATCTTCAGTCTAATTTACAGTCTCAGACAGATTAAGGGGAAAAATGAATGAAGAACAAAATAGTCAGTACGGATCTCTCTTAAAAGAGAAAATTAATTATATTTGCGTTTCTGTTTCTAATTTGTGAGTTCATCAATGGGACCGTCAGAAATTTGCCAGAAGACTTTTTTTTTAAGTGGCCCAAAAAAAAAATAATTAAGATAATAGCCTAGTTTTGAAAATATTTATAAAAGTGGCCGGGCGAAACATGCACTGTTCACACTGTTTCGCTCATTGAAAACAATTTTTTTTTGCCAGTTTCGCTCGGTCATTGGGCGAAACTGACACTATTCCGCCCAGTGAAAAAAAAAAAATTTTGCCAGTTTCGCCCAACCACTGGGCGAAACTGGCACTATTCAGGTCATTTTTTTTTTGCCAATTTCGCTCCGCCATGAGGCGAAACAGTATTTTTTAGCTTAATTCAGTGGGAAAAAAGTGAGAAAATAAATATTTCGTCCCGCCACTTGTTGAGAAATAAGAAAGACAAGATTATGCTCCCCGTTATTTTTATATTTCTTAGATAGTAACTGTTGCTGTAAGAATTTGTAATATTTTATTTTTTGTAGTTCTATAATTGTAAATATCCCATATAATAATTATTTATTCGTATTAATACAACATAAGCAAACACTTTTAAAATAAAATAAAATAAAAGGGAGTGTGGACTTGACCTTGCAAGATTCAAATCAAATGCTAATCAGAATAATTCCAAATATTTCATTTGTATTACCAAAGAAGCAATTAGATGTATACTCATATTCTTTTTCTCTAGAGTTTTGCATATATAATAATGACAGATAGATCATTGAAAACTCATAATCCAACTAATTGAGTGCATTGTTAATTGAAGGATTGTAATCTCAAATCACATTGGTATTTCTTTTATTTAATTAATAAATATATACAGATAATTTGTCTGTTGCTCTCACAAAATATTGTCAGATAAATAAAGATATTGAAGAAATAGGGAACATAAGAGACATTTTTCACATGAGAATCTTGAAAAATTTATCTTCCAATGTTACCTTATAAACAAGCACTATTTATTTTTTATTGTTACTGTAATAAATTCATAATATGTCCCATAATTAAATACAAGTGTTTATAGACCTAGCCTACAAAAATAGGTTTTTTTTATCTTAAAAAAATTAGTTGACTTATTTGAAAGCATAATCAATTATAGTTGCACAAGAACTATCAGACAAGCAGTTAACCGGTAACAACTAAGGGTCTATAGAAAATTAATTTCGCCCAGTGGCAGAGCGAAACATCTATTTTCTCATTTTTTTCACTGAATTAAGCTAAAAAAATACTATTTCGCTCAATGACGAAGCCAAACTGACAAAAAAAAAATTCCACTAAGCGGAACAGTGCTAGTTTCGCCCAGTCCGAAGAGGAAGGAGTTATGGGTTTGGTGCTTTGGGGAAGAAAGAAGAGAGAGAGGAAAGTAACTTACATATGCAACAATGAAATAGAAAGGAGTATTTTCGCCTCAAAATTTAATTATTATGACTCCAACTACAAGACGGAATGACAATTCCAACTACAAGAGCGGAATACCACCAACTCATTTTAAATTGTTCAAAGAGTGAATATGATATGGCATTTATTATAATAATATTAAACTTTATCGGTATTAATTAAAAGATATAGTCACAGGAAATTAAAATATCATGTGAAGAATTGTGCAGCGGGTAATAGATTCATTTACAAATGACTCGTTCTATATAGGTATATTTCAGATTTTTCACAAAAAATCAAATATGTGGCCACAGAAAATATTTATCTGATTTGGCACGGAAAATCTCGAATATGGACACGTGTTATTTGGAGAAATGTAGTGCTCGTAAGAATTTGGAGAATTGAAGTTCATACTGTAAAAATGTTCGTTTGGAGAAATGAAGTGCTCGTAAGAATATTGTGTAAAAAAGTTCATTTGAAGAAGTGAAGTACATATGCTCGTAAGAATATTTTGTAAAACAATTCACTTGTCCAAGAGGAAAAAAGCTTCCCTTCCCTGTTCACCACCCTTATAAAACATGAATGAAATCCATATGCATATGAAAATATTCATAACTCGCAAAGCCAAATAATCGGTTAATATGTTACCCGTAATGCATAATCCTAGTGGTGAAGATATTCTAGACTTGCTAAGTACCTACGAACAGCGTGGCCACCAACATGATGATCGCAACCCATCCATCTTGCATCCTGAATATATTCATCGTGTGTATATATTTATCTTGGTAAATAATAATTATACATTTACAAGAAAGCTGACATGCAAATGCGATGATTTGTTTTTCCTTTTTAGTTAATGCTGGAAGAAAGACGTATTTTTACTCGGAATATGTTGAAGAAGAGGAGAATAGGTCAGGAACCGGTTGGATGAGGAACGGTCCGGCATCAGTTGTACGTGATGTGAGCCAGATTTGCGGGTACATGACAACATTTCAGTATTTTGAAAATGGTTGCGCAACAAGTTGGATCATGAACAAGTATTTCCTTCACAAGAAAAGTAGCACAAAAAATAAGGTATATTATTTGTTTCTTTACTGGCTCCTCTTCAATTCCACTCATGGTTATTGAATTTTTCCTACCTAGCAAAATTAGTAGTTAATTTTATTGTTTGGTTTTTTATTTTTACAGAATGTGATTTATGTGCTCCGTCGCTAGTATAAACAGAGAGGTGTTATGTCAGACTCAGAGATTGGATACTCGACTATACGTAATATTTATTATTACACTTAGGAATAGAAGTATGATAATATATAATTTCATCTAAAATTTATATGAGTTATGAGTAGAATATATAACTAGAATATTTTTCAAAAAAAAAATGTATATTACTAGAGTAGCTTGTGTCATGAGATATTCAATTAAATACTCTGAATCTGGTCATTGTGATGGAACAGAGTCCAATTCGAACATAACTATTTTCATCATAACAAAGTGCATAAAGATATGAAAAGAAGAAAATTCAATTGCTCAGATTATTGTGATGGAACAGAGTTCAATTCCAACAAAAATCATAGTAAAACCGCTTCTTTATTCCTAATTTGCTCTTAAATTACAACAAAATACAAAGCTATATATATAATAAAATTAAATAGAAGAAGATGAATCATCTGTAGGGTGCCAGTATCTATTTGTAAACCACATCGAATCGGCCATGACTTTAGCTCCATCTTGATTCCTATGCCACGAATAATATGCATGTGTTTTATTCTTTATTTCAAACATGGCATGACCGAAACTTGCCTCTCTAAAAGCCGAGTAACTCGGTTGCGGTTCAGTCATACTGCATTCATCGGAAAATGAAACAAAAATGTTAATAAAAAAGCGAAATGCATATTTAAATAGGATAAGAAGGAAGAAAAATACTTATTCGCGAGTCCTTCAATATTTCCACCATCTCCTATTGTTATATAAACTGGAGCTTGTTGATTCTTGATTGGCGTGCATTTCCCGTTTACTATGTTATACATTGTGTTTGATATCCTATGCTGCAAATCAAAATCAAAATAAATATAAATTTTAGTAACTTTTCCAAGTGGAGATTAATCATATAAAAAACAAGAACTTTCCAATTTGAAAAAAAAAAAATACTTACACTACGTTCGTAAGCATGGACATGTCCAGAAAAAATTACATCGACCTTGTATTGAACGAACCATGATTCGAACATAACTCTCATGGATTCTCCCTCCATAAAATGATAGTTATAACTATTATACAACGGGGAATGCACCATAACGATCAGCCATGGAGTCTCGCTTCTGTTCACTTTCGGTAGCTCTGTTTCTAGCCAGTTATATTGGGGAGTATATTTCCCTGAATAAAAAAAATCGAATGATATTTACGTAAATTATACCAAACTTGCAAGATAAAAAAAAAATGTCCATAATTTTTTATACCATAAGCAGAATAAGAAGCCAAGACGATTATATAAGCAGAAGCTCGTTTAACAGAGTACCAAAATGGAGCCGTACTACCTGAAGCCTCATACGGAGTACGGTACCGGTGTGAAAACGGTTTAAATGGTTGGTTCTCACCCTATAAATACACACAAAAAACAATAAGAATTTCATAATTCAAAATTAACAATATAAATATAACGGAAAATGAAAAAATAAAGAATTTTTGTTTACAATTTCAGGGGCGAAATCAATTTCGTGATTTCCAGCCGTCCAAATCCAAGGCTGATAAGCAGTGCTTCTCTCCACAAAACGAGCCCACGTGTCCCACCTCACATTATCATGATTAGGGTAATTATCAGCGTAAGATAAATCACCTACATAAAGAACTGCCTCTCCATTTCCATTTGATTCGTAGTGAGACAGTGTTCTGTTCGAATCATAGGTCTGACCAAGATCACCTACACATTATTTCAAAAAAAATGTTTGAACATATTTTTTTCGAAAGATTATGCAAAAAAAAATGTTTGAACATATGTCGGACTATTAACGTCATATGTATATATTTACTATGTTTCATGTGGCATTAAATTTTAGGACCTAGCATCATAGATCTCGGCATGACTTTTAATTCAAAATTGAATACATATAGAAAAGATATTATTTATTACCAATGAGGCCAAAAGTGTAAGGCACATCTGGACCAACTTGAGGAGGTGTCTTGAACCAGAACTGCCTAACGGTCTGTCTCTGACCAATACCAACCGCATAATAATACTTGGTATCATACTGCAATAAAAAAATAATACAATTTATTAACTCATTACTAAAAATATCTGAGCTTGTGAGAATTGCAATAAATTTACGGTTTAATTAGGTGTCTGTAATGAAAAAAAAAAAGTAAAAATACATAATTGTACTATGAAGGAAAGTAAAAAAAAATTACCTTGAGATGTTTGATGGTGCAGTGATGAATATAACCAGAAGTATAATTATAATACTTGTATTGTGTGAACTTTCCTTCTGCCTTACGATCAAGTTTCTTTGGACTCGTGCCGTACAAAACGGTGCTAGAACCCGGTTCAGTTGGTGTAACCCATGATATGATCATGGCTGTTCCATTGTGGTCTCCTTGTGTTATATGCACCTTTCAAAACAATACATCAAAAAACTTTAGGGAAGATAAAAATACATTAAAAATATCCAACTAACTCCTAGTTAAGCTATTTTTCTGATTCGGTCAAATTAGAACAAAATCATTACTAAATTTAAGAAATTAACTGACAAGACGTTGTTGCCAACGTGACAGTTTTTGTGTGATGTTTTGGTCAAAACAACATTTTGAAGGCCATAATCACAAAATGTGTTTTTTGAAGGGTTTACATGTAAAGTAAAGATAATCATTATTGTACTGTTGTTGTATCAATACCAGGAAAAATTATTCGAAATTTACAGGCCAGATTCACCCATTCAATGCATGAATCTGTACCATTTTCTTGTCCAATACCAAGTACCTTGTACCGTCTCTCTCAATACAAAAACCCGGTACCATAAGAACCGATTGGTACCGGTACAGTAAACAACCAAACCATGAAACCAGTACCTGTTGAGGAGCATTAAATCCGGCCGGTACACGAAACATATCACTATCAAGAGGCATATCCACTGACGCCTCCAGCTTTCTCACAAATCTACTCGTAACTCCTCCTTCACATCTTGATGCCAGTCCAAAAACCAAAATAACAAGGGCGAAATTGTAAAAACTCATTCTGATTCTTTCCATCTCTCTTCTCCTCCGTCTTTCCCTTTTTGGGTTTGTGTCAGTTTTTCCGCTGTTCAAATAAACAGTTTAAATGGATAGGTTTGATGTTTAAAAATAGGGGGGAAGAGTAAGAATGGTTGGAATAGCGTGGGAATACGGTTGGAATAACGGGAATATTCCGATGAGGTGCTGGACTAGAAGATGAACCGATATGAATGGAGAATTGAGATGTGTGAGTGACAAATTATTGTGTTGACTTTGACTGTGTTATTTTTTTTATTTCTTTGTTGTTGATAGAGATGGGTCCACCGTTTTTATTATTATTCGGAAATTTCTATCGTCACGGAATCCAACATAACTAGATCTTCTGTACCACATTTTTATTGTATATCACATATCAATACATAAATGTATATGTGTTGTATATGTGTGAGGTTAATATAAAAATAATGAACTAAAAATGGAAAACATGAGTATTTTACTAGTAAAAAAATAATGTAATTGACCTGTCATATATGTGGTTACACCAGATGCAGGAGATTATTTTTATTTATGAGAAATTAATTATAGGAGGGGTACACTCTTCTTAGTTCTTAGTCCTCTCTTTTGTAGTTTGCCCTGTGGGCTAAGGAGAGCTTTGTCTTTGTTGTGACAAGACATCTCAAAGAACATTGCTGTAAGTACCAAATATATGTTCCTCTAATCTTGTAGGTGAGGTGCTTCTGATTTGAGCTGGTTAATCTTTTTTGAGAAATCCATTTTTATAGTTTTAGCGCAAAAAAATATATCTAAATAAAAAATATTACCTTTTGCCTAAAACAGATCCATAATTTCAATTTGAAATATTTGGAAAGTTCAACTAACATTTACAAACATAATTTTCTTGCAATAAATATCAAACACATTATATCAAGATGCATTGAAAATTTTAGAATAGAAGAAGAGAGAAAAGAACATGAACACTTTGGGGAGATGATTAAAAATTTGTGTAAGAATCTTGGACCAAAGAAAAGATGACACATTGACATCCTACCTGCCCAATTGGATGAATTGGCTCCAATGTTGATATGTGAGCTCAAACTAACCATGTATATGAAAGCGAAACATCTTTTCTTCTTTTCTTTTTGTTTTTTAATTAATACTTTTTTCTAGTCAACTCTTTAGGACTTGCATACATGATCATTTATAGACTTTATTAATAAATCATAATCAAGAATGCTTGGAAAATCGTTCCTTAAATAATTAATGAGATAAGAAATCCACAACAACCACGCCTGATTTGGGCGTGATTGGGCACAATCAAAATGCAACAAGTGGCAGATATATAAAGAAGAGAGATGTGTTGGCTAAATTAGTTTATATATATTATACACTGTTTTCTTATACTTTATTTTCCCTATCCATTTATATACTATATTTTTATACGTTTGTTCATATATTATATATAATGTTTTTCTGTAGTAATATAGATTTTTTTCATATATTTATGTACTATTTTTTTAATATAATGTGGTTCAATAGCATATCCTGAGATGAGATAAATAATACTATCCACCAATAAAATTAGGTGTGGTCCATCTTGAATATACTGAATTATATCAAGGCCTAACTTCAACCTATGGTCTTCGGCCCAAATTTAAGATGTTAGAAACTATTATAAGTTTATAACACTAACATGATATTATAAGTTTGATTTTAAGCAAATAAAAATATCATTT
This sequence comes from Juncus inflexus, assembly GCA_024447665.1. Taxonomy (NCBI): domain Eukaryota; kingdom Viridiplantae; phylum Streptophyta; class Magnoliopsida; order Poales; family Juncaceae; genus Juncus; species Juncus inflexus. Next base: position 15,559,133 of record JAJHPC010000001.1, on the reverse strand, counting down.
CTATAATTATATTACAAACAGCATAGTTACATTACAATACACCCATTTATTTACTAAACCGTGATTTTTACATGATATATCTTATCTTCAGCTTGTGCAACTGAACTCTCGTAAAAAGAAAACTGAACCGCAAGTATGAGCATATTTTAAAAACTGTTATACCACTTGAGCTTCTACCTTTCTTCAATTGTAGAAGCTTTCATAATATTATTAGATGCTGAATCCATTAACTGCACCAAAAACATATAATATGCTTTATCTCAAATTTTGCATAAATGGATTAAATTTGTGTCAATTTGAGAGTAAATCATATTCCATATGATAAAATTACCTTTCCAATAGATGCCACGGGTACCATGAATTTCAAATTCAAATCAACAGGCCACACCTGCACAGAATCAACATTAATTTTCAATACACCAATCAAATCCAAATTAATTTCACAAACACTAACCTAGAGAGGCTTAAATTATTACGGAAGATAATTTTGGAAAAATAGTTTAGAAATTGGCACCTTCAAACCGAGAATCTTCACCGGAGCAGTCTGACCTGGCACAATACAGTTCGGCCCTGCTGCTTCAAGCCTCGCCTCCATAGCTAACCCTTCTCTTATTGGATTTGGATGCTGATCAACAAAAGATAAGATAATTACAATCCATTAAAACAACTATAGAGCAGTCAATCACACACTCACACAAAACGCTATATCGCAAAAATACCTTCATGACTTGGAGGGCATAGGCGGAGCTAGGGTTAAGAGGTACGTGTAGCACGGGGCTCTGGTGGATAAGCGGCAACGGTTTGTTCCCCGCCGGAATCGCCCTCCGAGGCGCATCGTCGGCGAGAAGCCGGCGGTTGGAGGAGGCGGGGGCGGAGGCGGCGGCTCCGGTGGCCAGAGACATAGATTAGTAGGTGAGATAGAATGTAGATAAAGAGTAAGTATTTGGTGGATAAATATGTTTATTGTGTTTGATTTTTATTTTTATGTTTTGATCTGGATTGGGATGGTTGGGGTTTGTTTTGCGCGGGGGAAATGAAACGCGATTGGATAAGAAAGAAAGAGAAACTGTAACTATTTAACTGGAGGCTTTCTTTGTAGTTCTATTCTGGCACTTCTCTTTTTCTGAAGAGTATAATACTGTAGAATAGAATCTTCTTGTGAGAAATTCTGAAATGCCTTTTAAATATCACAATGGTTTGTTGGATTGGATTTTCTTTTTTCATTTCAACGAAATAAAAAGCACATTATTATCCAAAAACTTTCAGTATGTTAAATATCACAACGGTTTGTTGGATCGAATTTTCTTTTCTCATTTCAACGAAATAAAAAGCACATTATCATCCAAAAACTTTCAATATGTTAAATATCACAATGGTTTGTTGGATTGAATTTTCTTTTCTCATTTCAACGAAATAAAAAGCGCTTTATTATCCAAAAACTAAATAAATAAAATAAAAAAAAGAAACGTAAGCAAAAGATGAGAAATCCAATCCATAAACTAGCAGCTCAAAGGGCTTTAAATTATATCCTTTCATAGTTCATAATTCTCAATACACTGTAGAAACTAAACAAAAAGAAAGAAAAAATAAGCTTATAAAAGAGAGAAAAAAAGAAAGAAAAAAAACTAAAATCTCACTTGCTCTTTACAACTGAATCAGCTCAACACATATCTCCTACTAAATCACCCCACCTCACCTCCTCAAAAAACAAAACAAATAAATTCAATATATTTAATTTTACTCATATAACATAACAATACACCCTCAATCGCCACGTCAGCATTTAAGAGTCAAAGCGGGCCCCAGACGTCAGAGAAGAGAATATTGCAGAACCAGGCAAAATATCTCCGAAAGAAGATAAAGACCTGTCCTTAAGCCTGCTGACCTGTCCACCATCCGAAAGCATCGATCCCAACCTTGACGTGCTCTCCCCGAATTTGCTACCCACCTGTTAATTCAAACACTTGCACGTGTTAAACGATTTCAAATGTTAAAAGAACACATTTTAATTTTAGCATTGATTTTAGTGTAGTTACCTGAGTCATGAAAGACATGAGAGATGGAGCTGCAAAACTCTCACTATCATCAAAATCGGATTTGGGTGATCTGTCCCCAGTAGAAAATGATCTGTACGGGCTTCTTGAAGATGCTTCGTCGGACGCCACCTGTCCAGCTGATTTATTCTGTGCAGCTCTTGTAGACAATGCCGGTGCACTGAAAAATATTCCCAAAAAATTAAAATATTAATTTTTATCCCTTTTTTCCAATTATTTAGCCAGAACGAAAAATACAATTTTGATGTGTACCTGATGGGTAAGTACTTGAATCTCGGAACTTGAGAGCATCTCATTATATTCAGATCAGTATTTGATGTTTTTGGAGATTTTTGAACCACATCTGTGTATAATCGGTTTAATTGCACCAAAAATCCAAATAAAACAACATATGACATGTACGATTGTTTCTCATTCTCCCACAAATACGGTTCATACCTGTTTCACAAAAATACCAAATTAGCAACATAAACATTCAAAACATAATACAAGTAATTATTATATGACTAATGTTTTATATGAGCTTACGTGGCCCAATCAATCGGGTCGAGTCTGGCTGAGAATTTACTGATCAAATTTGTAACTGGAATAATAACTGGAGAGGATTCAGACTGGAGATGATGAGATTGCCTTCTCCTAAATGCAGATTTTGTTGTGACTTGAGATAATTGATCTGATTTTGAGTTGGATCCAGAACCGTCTGATTTAGGGTTTTTGCTTCCTGATAATACATCTCCAATGAAACGTAGGTCTAGTAGTATTTGTAACAGTCCCTTTTCTGAAACCCTAGATTTACCAGATTCGGTTTTCGCGAAGAAATTCTCATAGATTTTGACCACCTGTTTTTTAATAACTCTTAAGTTAGATATGGGTCGATAAGTATCAAATTATCATTAATTAGTTAATAATTGATATGAAAAATACTTTTTCAAGTAGCTGATAAGCGAAATTTTGCAATATAATTCTGTCAAGAATATGGCCTCCGATTCTGTGAATTTCCAAGCAAGCTTGATAAAAGAAAGATATTACATAAACAGAAGGCATTGAAGGGAGCGCAATTTGCAATTCTAATGGACCCTCACTTGATTCTTGCTTTATCATAGTCACATCCCAACCCTAAAAAAATATAAAATAAATTAAAATAAAAGCATTCAAATAATAAAAAAAAGTTTTTTTTAAAAACGAAAATATGCCCTACCCTTAGAGGAGTGGTAGCGGATAAAGAATCATCTTTGTCAAGATCATGTGACAGAATAATTGACAGTTCATTAGAAACCCAATTAATCCAAACATTATGAGCTTTAATACAAAGCGATTGTAATGTTTTATTAAGCTCATCAAGTCTCGGATTCGATCTGTAATCCGATCCGAACAGAGCAGCAGCTGCTGCTAGGGTTTGCCTTCTGAAATTGGGGTTTTCGCCAAAAACCCTATTTGGGCTTCTAGGGCTCTCAAATGAGTACCTTTTAGGCGTAAATGAAGAGCTTTTAGGTGTATTATTATTATTTAAATTATTATCTCTCATCCATTGTCTTGGAGAGCCAAGAATGAGAGGAATATTGCTTGAGTGGTATCTCAAAGCGAATAAAATTCGACCAATAAAAAGAGATCTTTCAACAATTAATGCTGGTTTTAATGAATCTCCTTCTTTGTAGTTCTCTAACAAGGACGCAAGTTTTACGAGTTCACCCTCAAGATCTTTCAAAATCGCGGAAATAGTGTTGTAGCATTTCTCTTGAAGGAAAGGCACTAATTCCTTAAGTCTAGAGCTAGAATTATTTGATTCTATGAAGCTCAACACATCTTCTAATATACCCTTGCATTTATTATCAATTTCGTCTCTTATTTTAGTCACCTCAGGACCGAAATACAAATTCAAACAACTCTTAAAATCACTCTCATCTGAAATAATCTTCAAATTCAAATTCGCCAAAATTCCGCCTCTACTTTGCTTGATTTCGGAAAACCAAACCCCACCATCCACAAAACCCTTTTTCAAATAAACCTTAAAATCATCACTCATCTCACCATCTTTTGTACCCATTCCCTCAATCAAATCTCTCAAATCGACAGATTTACTCAGATTCTCAAACTCCAAATCGACAATCTCTTTCATCCTCTTAACAAGCGCCTCTTCCAATTTTCCCTCCAAAATATCCTTTTCTTCCTTCAAAATCAAACCTCTAATTTGATCCCAAGGCGATTCATTATCACTACCAAATCCAAAAACACTCTTCAACCAACTCTCCAAACTCTCTTCCAAATCCTCTCTCCCATCCAAAACACTCTTCAAAAGCCTCTCACTCTTACCCAAACCCTCACCGTTCAAAACACCATCAATAAGCTTCACACCTCCAAAAATCTCTTTACAACATTCTTTCAGCCATGAAGCGCAAGACCTCGCGACTAATTCATGCTCAAGCAACACCATTGTCGATTCCAAAGCTTCCATGTGCTCTTTCCAGAGCCGGACCTCTTCTTCAGGATTCGGAATGCCACCAAAATATTGAGTTCCAGGTGACGAGCCAAGAACGGTCTTGTAAAACAGAGGAGTTTCATTCAGAGCTGTGAGAAACATCTGACCCGCTTGCCCTAAGCTCATTCTGATCACCTTCGCCACATCACAAAGCACGGTTGAGCAATTCAGGTCCGGATCCAACGAAATTTTCGAAATCTTTTGCGAGATCCATGATTTTCTGGAGTCTAGAAAGATTGACAGAACCTTCTTAGGATTCAGATCGTCGATAACTGCAACGGCGGAAAGCGCATCAGCGTAAGACGCGAGATTCAGTCCCTGATCCGACAACCTCTCACGGCTTCTCTGCGAGATCTGAGGCCGAAAGCTCCTCACGATCTGCCATTGATGCCTCAGAAGCGGGAATTTATCGAGATCCGGAGATTTCTGCAGCAGAGAATGCACTTGCCTGGCGCGGAGGTACCTTCCGGAAGCTTCCAGAAGCATGGACGACTCGGGATCGTCCAAACAGCCCCAGATGTGCTCCGGCGTGTCAACCACGTACTTGACGCGAGCAGCGATGGAGTAGAGGCGAGATCGGTTGGGGTTTTTGGGGAGGGAGTGGTGAGATTTGGGCGGGCCGGAGAGGGACTGGAGGGAGGAGGAGATTGAAGTGAGCGTGGAGGAGATGGACTGGCTGGAGGAATGGATGAGGAGGATTGAGTCGGCGGAGTCGATCAAGTCGCGGTAGCTCCGGCCGACGAGGAGGCGGAGCTCGTCGGTTTTCCGGTCGATTTCATGGAGGGTGGATTTGTGGATGTAGCGGATCTCGGGGATTTTTTTGCTGCGGAAGAGAGATTCGGCGTCGCTGGAGGGAACTGCAGCGGCGGAGGTCATTGGAAGGAGAAGGAGAAGGAGAAGGAGAAGGAGAAGGAGAAGAGAGAGAGAGAGAGAGAGACAGAGAGTACCGAGGCTTGATATTGATATTGATATTGATATGATATGATATGATAGCACGTTGGAATGGAAGACTGGTAGTCTTGTAAGTTGTATTGTAATTGTAAGTAGTGTTTGTTAGAAGTTAGAACTGGAAGGAAGGAATGCTCTTTTTGCATACCTGACCTTCGAATTTACGAATTTACAAATTGAGTGTTTTTTAATTAATATACTAGCGCTTTTCTCTGTGATTCCACTCTCTTTGTAGACTTTCGAGTCTGTTCTGTTCTAACTTCTAATTGGTAAGAGTAAAAAATGAACTCATTCCTGTCTTGCTCAACTTTCGTAGGACGTATTTTATAATTTTTAGACAAATTTCTTAATTATGAAGTTCCAAAGTCGGAAACACACACACTAGCTTATTATCAAGTTCCAAAATGGGTCATAGGACGTGGAGGATTTTTACACTCATTCTTAATTATGAAGTTACACTCATTCTTAATGCTTTCGATGTTTCAACGACCTTTCAAACACTCGAAACAAACCGTAGGATGAGAAGTTTCGATCTACAATATGATCGTCTAAAATTTGTAGTTAATTAAAAATAAAACCATTCACTGATAAGTAATAACAGACATTGGACAATAAAATTTGGACAACAAAGATCTACATAATACTAGCTGCTGTTAATATTCCCATAAGCAAAGCAATAGCAGAGTAGAAGTCATGTCAAAATAACAACTTGCTCAAAAGAGCCAACAGACAGGCGGTCTCCAAAACAAAACATTAGCAACTACTACTGCCGGCCCATACATAATCCAAGGACCCCCGCATGAAAACAAACAATCTTTTTACATAAAACATCCACCACTTAACATCCACATCCACATCCACATCCACATCCACATCCATCATCATAGCAGCTTTATTTACATAAACAAAAAACTAAACTCATTCATTAAATATTAGTAAGACTAATTACCACCCACCAGTACTACTACCTCCTCCATCTCCTCCTCCACTCGGCTTATCCCAAGCACTTCCCTTGTGTTTCTCATCCAGCCCACCTTCACCCCAACCAGAACCACTTCCTTTCTCTTTCTCGTTAGACCCTTGATTCAAGTCAATTTTCTTGTCTTTCTCATCAGAATCTTGATTCCAACCGGCCACACTTCCTTTGTCTTTCTCATCTGACCCTCCATTCCAAGTAGATGCGCTTCCTTTGTCTTTCTCATCTGACCCTCCATTCCAAGCAGAAGCGCTTCCTTTGTCTTTCTCATTATCCCAACCATTATTATTATTATTATTATTATTTCCTTTCTCTTTGTCTCCTCCTCCTGAGGAGTTTTTCTCGGTTCCCCAGCTCGAGCCGCCCCAATCAGTCGATTTCTTCTCATTCCAACCCCCACCGCCAGTATTATTATTACCATTATTTTTCTCACCACAGTCTGATTTCCCCCAGCTCGATCCCTGACCCGCTGCCCAACTGCTACTGCCACCACCACTATTCCAACTCCCGCCCCCAAAAGACGACTTATTCTCATCCCTATTCCAACTGCCACCCCCGAAAGAAGAACTATTCTCATCCCTATTCCAACTGCCACCACCTCCATCCCTGCCTCTGCCACCTCTCCCGCCACCAAACCGCCCGCCTCCTCTTCCTCTCCAATTCTCACTATTCCCGCCGTCTCTATCCCCGTAATTCCTCCCTCTGCCCCTGCCCCTTCCTCTGCCTCCGCCGTCAGAGTTATTCCACCTCGGCCTGTAACCTGACTCTTCATTGTTGTTGTTGTTGTTGTTGTTGTTATCCCCTCCAGTCAGATCGAATCTAGGCTTGCTCCAGTCAGAATCGTTGCCTGATTTTCCCCAAGTGTCGGTTTGAGACTGGCTTGAGGAGCCGCCAGTGTTCCATCCTCCAGTATGAGTTTCGGATTCGGTAGTTTTAGCAGCGCCCCATGGATTAGTTTCTTTGGATTCAGCTGGAAGGAAATAGAAAAAAGGCTCAGCATGATATTCAGTAAAGAAAAAAAATGAGTGTAAAAATAGGTAGGATTAAGGTAAAATGATTTTACCTTTGGCACCCCATGGGTCAGATTTGTCACTGGTTCCATCGCCAGATGTCGGCTTGCTGCCCCAAGTATCACTCTCTTTTGTTTTATCTGTTTCAATTGATGATTATATCAGCATCTAAGGGACAGCTCACTATCACTTAAATCAAATTATTTGAGTCTACAAAACATGAAGATTTGGAAGAAAAAGCTGCAACACCAGCTCACCTTCAGCCTTGGTGCCCCATGTGTCATTTTTCGTATCAGTCCCTGTAGCAGAACCCAGCTTATCTCCCCACGGATCAGCACCCCCTTCTGCTCCATCTGAATAAACGAGGGCCAAAAAATCAAATTTCACGACATACCATTTAACTATTGTGTCATATTCCTTACTTTCTTCTTTTAACAAAAATGAAACCCTGAATAAGAAATAAAAAAAATATTACCAGCAGCAGCCGGAGTGCTCCAACTGGAAGAACCCCAATCAGTCTTCTTCTCACCACCACCACCACTACTATTATTACTCCATCCCCCCGAATTCCTACCCCAAGTACTATCTTCTCCCCCTTTATCCCCATTCCAGCTCGACCCTCCAAAATTATTATCATTACTATCTCTATCACCTCTGCCACCTCGGCCCCCAAACCGTCCCCCACCGCGTCCCCTAAAAGATCCCCCGCTCTCTCCCCCGTCTCTATCCCTCCATCTCCCGCCTCCTCCTCTTCCTCCTCCCCTTCCCCTTCCTCTCCCTCTCCCCCCTTCAAACCCTCCTCCACTATTCCAGCTATTCCTCTGATTGTTATTATTATTATTACTATTACTATCCCCTTCGTCTCCTCCGCCCTTATTCCAGCTCGAAGAGTTAGGTTTATCCCAGCTCGCATTTCCTCCTCCGCTACCCCAGCCTCCGTTTCCGCCACCTTCAGTATGCTCTTTTGTTTTGCCCCATGCATTATCGTCAGATTTAGAGCCCCATGCATTATCTGTTTCTTGACTTTTATGAGTATTAGTAAGCTTGCCCCATGCGCTATTATCTTCATCGTTTTGCGTAGACGCCCCCGCACTTTTACTACCCCAACCTCCAGTCTCACCGCCTTCTGTCTTCTCTTTCGCTTGGCCCCACGCATCAGCCTCATTACTAGTTGCAATTCCCTTTCCTTTAGCATCCCAAGAATCCGTCTTAACACTCGGTAATTCATCAGAAACCACACTTTTTCCCTTGCTCCCCCAGGCATCAGATTCCACAGGATCCTTCGAAGCTGCAGAACCCCACGGATCATTATCAACCTGAGCACTTTTCACAGTTTCAGTAGTATTTCCCCATCCGCTCGATTCCTCTAAAACAACAGCCTTCCCCTTGTCATTACTCCCCCAAGGATCGTCAGTTTCAGTATTTTTCACAGCATTTCCCCAGCCGCTCGGTTCTTCAGAAACTATAGCTTTGCCCTTGTCAATACTGCCCCAAGGATCGTCAGTTGTGGTTTTGTTTGAATCGTCGTCTCTTTGCCAGGTGGCGGTTTGAGTGCTGGCAGCAGTTGGTTGGGCCCACGCGTCAGAGGGCTTGTCAGTGTTCCATGGATCTGCTGCTGATGTGGACGGTAACTTGCTTCCCCATGGGTCATCACCTCCTGAATAAAAGCGATTCAAAGAAGATTAATATGATATGGTTGATTTTTTTAACTGAATCCTCTAGAAACATGTGAATGCGAATGATAAAAACAGATGTTGATTGTGAAAAAGGTATATATGTACCTGCTGTGTTTTCAGTGGTTTGAGTGGCGGATGAACCAAAGGGTTGCCATGTGTCACTGCATTTGTTATGATTGCATCATAGTCAGTTTTCTTTTTTTTTTGTTTTTAATTTTTTATTATTTCTGTTGAGAGAATGTGAAACTAACAGACCTAGTAATGGATGGCAATCCAGTATCCCATGAACTACCACCATCTTGTGCCCCTACACAATCAATAAAAGAAAAACAAAATTCAGCAGAAAGCAAGTGAATAATGTATATAATTATTTTCTGTTTACACAAATACACCACATAAGATTCAGAAAAAATACATATACTACGAACTCTCCAAATTATAAGAAAGGTTTTATGTGAGATACCTTGATCGCCAAATATATCAGTTGTTGCAGCAGCACCAGACCCGTCAGTTTGCCTAACGCCAAAAAACAAGAAATTAAATAAGCAATAAACTGCAAAACAAAAAATCATCACCATAATTTGGAAAAAAAAAAGGAAAAAATAAAAACTTACCCTTTCTTTGTAGGAACAGAGAGATGCTCAACATTCACTACATCAAGAGATAACAACATCAAATAACAAATTCAATCAAATGTAACAAAACGAAAACGGTTCCAAAAGGGAAACAAACCTGTAATGGTTTTAACGAGAGAATCCAACTTAACAGTGACATCATTACGCCACATGCGCACCACTCTGCAAAGATACCCTTTCAACGGTCCTTTCCTTATCCTTAGTGTTTGCCCTATAGAAAACGGCGATTCTCTCTCTGGCCGCCTTCTCTCACCTGAACATTCACAAATAAATTAAATCAAATTAAAAATATTAAAAAAAAAATGAATTTAAGGTACATACGTGGATTATTGTCGTGTTGGTCAAACGACTGGAATGGACTTGGAGAAGGCGGAGGAAAAAATGGGGCCGAATTATCATCCTAAAAAATACACATAAAAAAGAAAATCAAACTTGATTATAATCCAATTTAACAAAATAAGGTCAGTACTAATAAAGCTCAAGTTCAAGTTAAATAATGTACCATATTTTCACCAAAGGATTGTTCAGGAAGTTCCTTAGGTTTTTTGGTGCTTTCACAATGCTCAGATTTTGCACAGAAATAACCGCTATTCTCAGTTTCATCTTCACTATGGATAAACAAAACTCCTCTATACATGTGTTTCACAACTCCTTTCTTGCCCTGATAAAATCAAATAAAAAAGCAAGTATTTTTTAAACTCCATTTATTCCACAAAAACAAGGATTAATTAATAAAAAGTTTGTATTACTTCAGTGGGTCCCACAGAAACATCAACAGGGTCATTTATGGAAATATTCTTCTTATTCTTATCCAAAGCTGTGAACATCTTGTCTGAGCAAACCTTTTTTATCTCACTCCTCTTAACTGTCACCACTGTAGATTTTTCCGTATCGCCTTTCAATATCTGAAATCAAATAATTATTATTACAAATTAATTAATAAAAAAAAATTGCATCACAAGTGTTAACATTCAGATTTAAGCTCTACCTTACAAGAACCATCTTTCTCTTTTCCTAAGAAAACACCAAAATCCTTTTTCCTGCACCATTAATCAAAACAGCAGAACCAATTTAATAAACAAACAAACAAAACACAAACTATATTATAACTTTAAGCAACCAACTAACTAACCCAAACAACACAAGATCATGGACTCCAAACCCCTCATCCTCATCATCATCATCCACCTGCGCTGAGCTGGACGCTTTGAGATCCGCGCCAGCGGATCCAGATCCAGATCCACCTGTCTCCCTCATTTTCTTCTTCTTTTTCCTATCGTACAAATTATCGACCCAGCCTTCTAATTCCGCTCCCTCTTCACTCTCAATATCCCTGAATTTATTCTTCTCGGATTCAGTGGGCTCCACGCCCCAATAAATTAATGAGGTCAGCGCGACTCTTTTGAATAAGTATCCGTTTTTTAGCATATTTCCGTCGAGCACCTCGAATACTTCGCCGGTCTCGCGGTCCCGTTTCGGCTCTATGTGAGGACGAAATACTCTGATTTTGAGAAAGAGAGAGAAAATTAGGGTTTGGGATTGAAATGGTAGAATAATAATGTTTAGGAATGAATTACTTACTCGAGCTCGCGAGGGTTGATCAGGCGAGCGGGAGGAATTTCGGTGTTTTTCAAGGATATAGCGCCGCCCTATGAACAACATTATTAAATATATTTGTATTTTTAATATATAAAATTATAAATAGTCGTTTGTTATTAATGAAAAAATAGGGGCCTTACAAATTTTTTGGAAATGGCGTGAAGATCGATTCTGGGAACCAGCTTTATCATTACTTTCTTCTTTGCATCATCGACACTCACAACCTATAAACACACAATTAAACCATCATGTTAAGAACCAAAAGGAAAAAAAACAAAAAAAATACATAAAATAATTAAGATAATTAGATACCTGTGCAATATCGCCTTTGTAATTGCCGGTTTTCAAGCGGACCCAAGTGCCTTTAGATAATAAATTAGGTTTATTACGAACTGCAAGCAATTGAGGCGCCTCATTTGTAGGTACAGCTGTAATTCTACTTGGATAAACATAGGTAAATCCTTTGCATGCCTGCATTAAATCAATATTACACTCAAGGAAAGAAATAAATTAAAAAAAAAGCATCTGTTTAAATATTATAATACCTCCATGACATCAGATACTTTGTCAGCTTCAACATAAACAAAGCCCTTCACATGATCAAGCGAAAACGCAGAGAATATTTGGAGCTTATTTCCTCTATTATGAAAATCAACATATTTTTGCATGAAGCAAAAAACCACCTGTCTCTCTCTCCCCACCTGTCAAACAAAAAATAATCATAATTAATACCAAATTACATAAATTAGGGTTATGAACATACATAATTAACCCTAATTAACATACTCCAGTTTTGAGTCTCCAGACGGTAGGATCTTTACTCGGATCGGGCCCACCAATATCATGATCTTCATAATCCGCATGTCTCAAACCCGATCCGCGACCATATCTTTCTCTAATTAGCTCCTCTAATTCATCACCGCTCAATTCCTCTTCTTTCACTATAAAGGGGATGAATGATTTTTCCTTTGGTTTCGGATCGTCTATTACAGCTTTCCCCTTTTCTTTGGTTTCGTTTACAGCATCTCTTCCTTCATTTGCTATCTCTGAAATGGCACAAAAAGAAAGATCGTTTAAGAAGGTTCGTAATGAGGACTGATTCTGAGCTACAGGAAGAAATCAATGCAAAAAAATAAGCATAGAATAGAAATCTTATCACTAAACCCTAACCCTAACATCAATGCCGTAGAGAAACGAAGTAACAACAACAATATAAAACAAAAAAGGGAGAAATCCAGGGTTAAGATTAGGGTTTCATTCCATCCTACCCTCCCAGAAATCCGCGTAGTCTTCTTCATCGTCCAGATCGTCCTCTTCCTCGTCGTCCTCAGCCACATATGCCGCGTCGTCGACGAACTTGAGCGCGCCGGAGCGGCGCTTCTTCTTGCCGGCGGCAGCTGAGGAAGAGGATCCCCCGGCGGGGCCATTTCTGGGCCGCTTGGATGAGGAAGGGTTGGAGGCGACCTCCTTGCCCTTCCCCTTCACCGCCATTGCTAGGGTTTTGGGTTGGAATGTGAGCTGAAGTGAAGGGTTTACTCTCTCGGAAAGGAGAAGAAATGGGAATAAACGATTAAATCGATGAACGTTAAGTTCGGCTTTTGTTATGAAGACAGAATGGAGAGAGGAGTGGAATTTTAAGTGCTCTCAGCCTCTCCGTCAGTTCTCTGGGTATCTTTTGTTCTCAACACTGCTAAAATATTAATTCCTGTATTTAATTGTTCAAAAGCACTTTATTTAATGAGTTGAAATATGCTTGTATTATGATATTTATTTTTAGAAACTTTGGAGAAGGCATTAATATGCCCTTCCAAATACAATTTTTCTGTATAGTTTTCTAAAATTACATGAACATTTTGTATTGCTTGTATGATATTGACAATTAAATATTTATAATAAAATTTGAAGTATGATGAAGATAAATTGTTGTAAATAACCAAATCAGGGAGACAAATACTTCAGACGAGTTGCATCTATAATTAGTGTTGGCCTTGGATAAATTACTAACTTGCAGATAGGCGGATAATGCATATGTTTATGACTTTAGTGAAGAATTTACACATCATCCGTTGATGAAAGAATACTGGCACATGCGATGATGTCCATTAAGCAGTCCGAAAACATGCAAGGAAAAAATGATACTGAAAGAATGAATATATTTTTTATATACTATAACGAAGTATTGGGTATATGTGATTATTTAAGGTGGATCATTTAAGTTTGAATGCATGTAAGATCCAATGGATTTGCTTACAATTGTGGGCCGGGCCGAAAATTGTTATGTACACAAAAAAAAACTGAACGTTGGTTTTGTATATATCCAACGGTTATCACTAAATTCTGCTAAAAGAAAGCAGAACTACAACAATTATCACTTAAACTGAAATTAATTAAAAACTAGAGACAACAGTCAAATAATATCACATTAAAGCTGAAATTAATTAAAATTCAGAGACAACAATCAAACAATTTCCCATTAATTACCAGAAGAAATACAAAATCAAACTACAATATCCAGTCTGACACTTTTACACAACATAAACACAGTCAATCTGATCACTATCTAGAGCCTAGACACTCAACAGTCAACACAAACAAGAAATAAACATAAATCAACTCAACCTACAAATTGAAACCAATTCACATAACAAAGAAAACCACCAACAAAAGAAGCATCAAAATAGTTCCAACCATACTAAAGAACGCTCTCAACTTGAAGGCCGCACTATGACGAGGCTCAGGTGCCGGAACCACAGGAGAATAAGCAGGGCTTGGAAAAGGACTCCAATCATGTTCATATGGACCCGGTGCATACGCACCAGGACTCAGAGCAGGGGCGGTCCACGGACTCATGGACTCTGGATCTGGGTGCACCATGACTCGCACGATCATCTTCTGTCCAGCAATGCAGTGACCTGGCTCGCCGCTAATGAAGAAATAGAACCCGAACCGGTCGAACCTGAACTGAGTTTGGCCGTCCCTAAAGACCAGAATCGGGTTGGATACATTGCATTGTGTGTAGTCGTCACGAGTTACCACTAGCACTGAGTCACTCTCATATTCAAAATCTACAAGAATTTCAAATCAAGAAAAAAAAGATCAACAAACAAGAATGGAAAAGAAGTTATCTTTTTGAGATTTGTGCAGAAAACAGAGGACTTACATAGGAAATCGCCGATGTGGAAGCGGTTCTCAGACGCCCAGAGATTGTAAAAGTCGACGGAGTCTTGGCCGGCAGGGATGGTCCAGTGGGTGGGTCCTCCGACGGTGAACTGGTGGGCGGAGGTGGTGGCGGAGAGGAGCACGAGAGGGATGGTGAGGGAGAGTATGAGGACGGAGCAGCTAATTCTGCCGAGAGAAGCCATTGATTGATTGAGCGAAGGAAAACAGGGAAGTGAAGAGTTCTCTGTGTTTTTGTTGAGAAAGGTGTAAAAGAGAGTTTGTGCGATTGTGATTTGAGAATGGTGGTGAGGGGCGTGTTTTATAATAGGAAAAGAGTGGGGGGTTATAAGTGAAGTGGACAGAGTGGGAACTGCGGTTCGTTATTAGAAGATATAACACCTAGTCTCGGTGTTCATGAACCATGGAAACTGACAGTGGGCCTTGTATAATAACCGTTCGGTGTATTGAAATGTTTTTGCTGAAGGATGAAGAACGTGGGAGACGTGGCATGTTATGAGCGGTCCGATGAGATGAACGGATGATTTGGATCGTCAGATTAAGGTCGAGCGGATTGAACGGAAGTTAGTTTTTTTTTTTTTTATCTTGTAGAATGAACACATACATAACATAATTGCCGTTATTGGATCGGATTTTATTCTTGAATAAATTGTTTAGAAAATTACACAGTCATAACATATTCAAAATCTATAAGTGAAATTGAGATTCAAAATTTAAATTTAAAAGCTGAAATGGAATCAATCACATTGGTCAATGTTCAGTATATCTAAACAAGTGAATATTACAATAATGAAGAAACAAAAGATGAAGCTAGGAAAAATACTTATTTTTCCCTATGGATTATTTTTTCTTCTTCTCGGTAATTACCCTCAAAGAAAATACAGAAGTCCGAAAAAGAAAGAAATAAAGATAGAAGTCATCACATAATTAACAGAATCAATAATAAAAACAGAAGTCATCACATAATTCATAGAATCATTAATAAAAACAGAAGTCATCACATTATTCAAAGAATCATTAAGTAAACGTATTCATTTATATATATATAGATATATATATATATATATATATATATATATATATATATATATATATATATATATATATATATATATATATATATATATATATCGCAAAGAATTTACAACAGGGAACAAAAATTGGGCCTAGATATAACAAGAAAATTATGAATGGGCGTCATGTCTGACTTTGACTTTTGACTACATCAATCAATAAAGAATCAAATCGTCGAATCGTGTCATATACATGTATAATCGCTACCTATGCAGTGAGGCCCCTAAAAGAATAACCGTAATAATCATAGTAACAATTATTTTATGCACAACAAAAATTCCGAACCTGTGTGATGATGCGTTGTTCACATCAAATTGACCCGAATTTAGATACTCGTTTTTTCCTGATGACATTGAAACATTCACTGATTGTGAACCTGAAAAGTAAACCACATAAATTATAAGTTAAAACAATTGGAAAATTATTTTTAAATTAAATCTGTATATTTTAATTTAAATTCTGACTTACAATCATAATCTGCCCAGCCGATCCGCTGGTTGGCCAGGTCATAAACAAATACCTTATCCTTCAATACCATATCTGTCCAGAAATATCAAAATAAATAAAAATAATAAAAGGTGAAAAGATAATATCACAAATAAATTAGACAAAATGAAATATTAAAAATAAATAAAAAAGGAAAAAAAATTATACAAACCTCCTAAAATACTTATCCCCTGGCCCTCGTTCTTCTGCCAGCCAATGCACCATATAATAGCACCGTCCTGTACATTGAAACACATCCAATTTTAAATCTTAAAATAATATAAAAAATTAAATAAACAAAAAATAATTAATAAAAAGATTTGTTATCAAACTTACAACAGTGCCTTGTTGCAAAAGATAGTCCTCAGGTTTCAATAACAGGACGGCCCCTCCCTTGAAAGTCAGACCCACTTTCGGAAATACTGTATCAACACTGCAATAATCAAAACAACACACAACTTTATCAATCACCAATTCATTTTTAAAATTTAAATAATCCATTTCAAATATTACTATTCACACAAAAAATTATTCTAACCTGCTTCCTGTCAAAAAACACTGGTTTCCCTTGCTCGCAAAAGCATGCACTGAGTCATCCACAGACGCAACTATCTGTTACAAAAATAGTAACACTTAAAATAATAATAATAAAAAAGCAAAGGGACTAAATCACAAATATCCAAATATCTAAAGAAGTAATCTTACGGCTTCAACAAAGGGATCGTAAGCTTGGTCGGCAAGATAAGCCAAAGTGGTGCCAGAGTCAATAATAGTCCCTTGTGTAGTAGACGTAGCAAAAACCGACGAGTCAATGTTCAACGTGAGTCCATTGACCGCTATGCTCTCCAGATTCAGATTATAATGCGGCCTGCACACCAATCAGGCAAGGGCAAATTCGTCAAAAGTCAGACAAACAACAAACCAAACAAACAAACATTTAATAATTAATTAAAGGGAAATTAGAAAAAAAAAAAAAACTGGCATAATGCCCAAATAGCAAAATTGCCCCAGCATTGTTGGAAATTGCAAAAAATATTTTAACCAAAAAAAAATTCAGAAACATACTTTTAAAGAAATTTTTTTGCTGAAAAATATTTTTTATTTTTTGAAATAAAAAACATTTTTGTTCAAAACTATGTAGTTGTTTTTTTTTTTTTTTGCAATTTCCAATAACGCAGGTTTTTTTTTGCAATTTAGGCCTAATTCCGGGGCTTTTTTGCAAGTTTCCCTTAATTAAATTAACAACATACTGTGAAGGGACGAGAGGGGTGTAGACAAGCCCAGGCTCAACGACTTGGCCAAGGACCAAAATGCCCCCACCGTTTCCTGAGCCCTTCAGGCAATGAGAGAAGACCTTAGGGGCGACTCCGGAAGAGGAAAGTTGGGACACGACGGACAGGTCGTGCTGCCCGAACCCAAATATCCCGTCGACTGCCCGGTCCGCCTTGGTCAAATCTCCTGACTGTGAATTACTACACCTGAAACAATATAAACAAAACAAAACAAATTAGTATATTAACACAACAAACGGAATACTACTTAATTAAGTATTTTTTTGGGAAATTTGTAAAAATACCCCCGCATTATGCTGAAAATGCGAAAAAGCCCCTGCGTTATTGAATTTGGAAAATGGCCCTACATAATTTTTTTTTTTTTTTTTAGAATTTTTTTAATTAAACTTTAGAATATTGTTTTCAAGAGAGAGAGAGAGAGAGAGAGAGAAATAAATTAAATTTCTTTTTCAAATAATTAGAATAGAAAACTAACACTAGGGGCCCTTTTTCAATTTCGGCAATAATCAGGGGGTTTTTAGCAATTTCGGCATAACACACAGGGTTCTTTCCCCAAATCCCCAATTTCTAATTTTCCAGACTCACCCAAAGACTATCGTAGCAGAGGAATTGGCAGTGCTTCCTGCATCCAAGACGGTATCGAAATAAAGAGAATCGGACACGTAATACCCGGAAGTGCCGCTACCGTCGCCGTACTGGAAGGTATAGTCGCAGGGCGAGCCGGAGCCCTCCGACGCCGCGCACAGCGCCTCGCCCGTCTGCATTGCCGCGGTGCACGTGTCGTCCGAGCAGCTTATTTTGGAAGATGTCGTCGACTTTTCCGCCTCGTAAAACTCCAACTTTATCTGTTGAAAATAAAATAGATGAATGGATGAATGGTGGTAATATTGATTTTATTATTTTAGTTATGGGTTTTTGTTACGTTGAGGCCGCTGGAAGTGGGGCAGCCGGAGCAGGGGTTGCAGGTGACCCATAGGATGTCGCTGCCTGTGTCGATCTGGACGTAGAATTCTTTCGGTGGGTTACCGAGTTGTACGCGTGTGTAGTATAAGCTGTATAAATTGGGAGAAATAAGTTACATTTGTTGTGTGTGGAAAAGAAGATGTGTGTATATGTTTATGCCCCAAATATAATGCAAGGAAATTGCAGTAAAAATAATGTTGTATTTCTAATTTGGGAAAGTCAAATAAATGTCTCCAACCAAAGACTTTTTCCTCCTTTTGTATTTGCAAAATCAAAATTGTATTTCTTTTCCCTCTTTTTGTATTTGCAAAATCCAAATTGTATTTTTTATCTTGAGACATGATCAAATGAAACGAGCATTTCAGCTCAGCAAAATTCACAGAAACAAAATTCAAGTTAATTCTATTCTGACAATTTTTTAACCACGATGGTATATTTCTAATTTGGGAAAAGTCCATTAAACATCTTTAACCAAAGACTTGTTTCCTCTTTTGTATTCAAAAAATCAAAATTGTATTCCCTCTTAAAAAATGATAAAACGAGTCGTAAACTCATCAAAATACAACGATAAAAAACAAATATAAAAAATAAAAGACAACAAATCAAATGATTTTGATTAAGATATTCATATTAGTATCCAAAAGTACGAAAATTGGGCAATCATACCCAACAGTGAAGGGATTATCAGAGCCTTCAACAGGAAAATCCACAACTCCGGCCGGCGAAGATCCCGCCAACAACCTCCTCACATTCTTTCTCCGCCCCCTGTCGCGTGCCATGTCACGTGCTTTCAGCTGTTCAATCCCCACCCCTTTCGTAGGCAGGCTTCTCTCAAGCGTTAAACTCGTCGGAAATTTCTCCACGGCGACCCGCTCCGCCGCCTCCGCCTCAGATGACAATACAATGAGGAGTAGCGCCGCCGCCGCCGCCGCCGCCAGAGGCGGCATCATGCTGTAGTGAGTCTGGCTGGATTCGGAGTAATAGCGCGACGGATAAAGAGATGAATAAGAATTGGAACGGGAATAATGGGAATGGAAGGGATTAGTATATTAATTATCTGTCGGCTGATTGTTGTTTAATCTATCTAATCCTGCGTGTATTGTAATTCTATTCTTCTTTGTTCTTGGTACCTTCTCTCCCTCTCCCTATTATTATAAGAGAGAGAGAAAACTCAGAAAAGGATGATTGAGAATGACAAGAGAGGGATGAAGGAAGCACGAATATATCGGATACACCTGGTCCGTGCATTCCTTTTCAGAAAAGGCGTCAGATGTTATGTATATTATATGGAACGGGCATTTCTTTTGAGAAAAGTGGTCGGATGTTATGTGTATTATATGGAACGGGTGTAGGGAGGGGGAAGAGGGACGCAACAAACGGGCAAGGGATTACGTGAGACAGCGTGCCGTCTTGTGTGCAGCTCATACGTCTCCATTAGCTTTCTCACACTGCGTAGCTTTCTTATTGGTTTGATTGACTTGAATCGTCTCCTTTTTTTGAATTAGACCTCTTCCCTGCTACTTACTTAATTTTATTTTCTCCAGTGTTCTCAAATATTGGGTATGTCCATTATGGTGATGTGCTATGTAATTTGTAGAACATAAATAAAAGAGATGTACATTTGTTTTCAAATGGAGGTGAGTAGAATACCTGTGAGAAATCAGTCGTGGCAGCGTTGATCGTCACTTGTAGAAATAATACAGGTACAGGTCAGTCAACTAATGACAAATCCCCAAATGATATGATATCCCCTCATACTGAATTAGTACTATACTAATAATAATAAATAATATGACAGAAAAAGGGGTATTAGCGGTGTAGCCGCCATACTTTGCTCAAAGAAAAAAACACTTAAACAGCATCAACTGTATTAGTATTAATAGTAAATTTGATATTTGTAGTTTTGGAAGGGCCAATTTATATTTTAGTTTAGAAGGATATACCTGAAATTACCGGATTAATATGATAACAATTGATTATTTTTTAAGAACATGACATTTTGATTTGGTATGACACGCTGGATCCACTGGTTTGAGTTGTATATAATAAAATTGTAAAAACTTTGTGCTATAGCGTATATGAATTTAATATACTTTATTAGTAATAACTATATTGTCAGCGCCACAAAACCAAGGCAGGGCTTTGAATTTGATACTTGCACTGATGGCCACAAATGAAACTCCACATTGGATCCAAAATGAGTTTTGGATGTTTTTAAATGAAACTCCAGATTTTGGGATAATAATAACGTTAAAATATATTATATATAAAATTGACTCGATTGCTTAGTATTGTTTATTAATGAATGAATCTAAAAAGATGGGATTTTTTTATAATATTAAGAAAAGTTAGGGGATTTTTGAAAAAATGTCCCTTAATAATTTCATTGTGTCTAAATCAGTACCGACCAATAATAAAGAATATAATGATACCATCTCAGAATAGATAAGGCAATTATATTAGTGTGCCCCTCTTTTTTATTTCCTGATTTGTTGTGATACTGATTACTCCAAATTTTGGTCCATATTGCCTCTTTGTTTGAACTCCGAACCAAGAAATTGTTGTTGTAACTCTATGCACTTATTTTGTTTAAATTTAATGAAAATCTAATGTAACCTATTGGCCTACACTTACAAAAAAAGAAATTGTTGTTTTACCAACTCTTTATTAACTTAAAAGTCTAAATTATAATTGCAAATATTATAAAGAGAATGTTATTTATTAGAACAGAGGGAATGTTTTTTTTTTACATTAAACAGAAAATTATAAGGATTAGCCCACAATCTTAAAATTATAGGGATTCTTTTATTCATATCCCCTGAGAATCTTAAAATATATTATATATTCAGCGAATGGTCGATAAAAGCATATTGTTTTTTTTAATGTCATAAAAGCTATTAGTTATTTAATTATAGGCATTATTTTATTATCCCCTAAAATAATCTTGGCTTATATATGCAAAAAATGGCCCATTTCAGGAGGTCAGTCATTTTATTTAAATGTTTTCTAGGGGTGGTTGTGTAATTATTATGCCTTCATTGTATCTTATTTTGCTGCCAAAAAAAGTTTCCTCGGCTTCTATTTTCCAGTGGTGGTTGTGGAGCCTCTTACCTCTGCTCTCTTCACATTCTTCTATTGCTTTTCTTTTTCAACTTTCTGTTTGATTTATTAATACATTATATAAATGGAGTTTAGGTAAGGTGGGATCATTAAAAGAGGGGTAATATGTGATCTCTCTTTAATTATAAGATTATTATTACCTAATGGGACTCTATTTATATTTTTTAATGCGAGTGTGAAATCTTTTTGTTCAACTTTTGAAGTTAAGAAAGAACTCATTAAATTGACTCAATTGTTATGAAGTAGTTGTCTTGCTTATTTCTATTGAAAAAATCTTCGATCCTTTTTGACGAGTTAGATGGAAAATTGGATAGCTTATGATTGTTATTATGAAATTGCATGTACATTTTGGCTTAATTATTTTGATGAATGATTATTTGGGCTAATCCCTCTCAAGTAAAAGTGAAAATTAAAGTTCGAACTTGTTTATAAAGTAGCTTTACTGAGTAGGCTAGGCTACTTGTTCCCAGTAAATAAACCTAATGCAATATTTTTTTCTTGAAATTGAACCTAATGTAATAAAAACAAAACTATCCTTTTTCAATTTTCCGTTTCCCCCTTTTCACATGTTAACTCCAAATACTTATACTTGGTACACCAAAAAGAGAACTTCTTTTTCTTAAACTTGCAAAGAAACAAATAAATCTTGTGATTTGCACAATGGCACCAAAAAAAAATACAGGAGAAAAATGATGGAGACTGTACTTATGTACCTCAAATAGGGATTCCTTGACCTGTTCAACAAATAATGAAGCTTCTCTTTCGACATGTTTGTGATTCTCTTTCGATATGTTTGTGATTCCATTTGGAAAAAAGAGAAAAAAAAGTGAAAGTGTATTGGAAAATAAAGTCGTCAAAAAGGAAAAACAAGATCCAGCTTTGTTTAGGTCCGCTGAGCAGCCACTTTGACCTCCACAGGTTTCATTTAAAGTCTCACTAAAGTGAGTGCTTATGTAATGTAATGCTTCTTCTTTTCCCCCTTTTTCCAACTTCATTTTCTCACCTCTTTTTTTGTTATTCGATTGCAAGAAATGGAAAAAAAAAGGCAAGAAAAAAGAGAAAAGAACATGTTATGGGCTATTGACGAACAAGTTTGTTTATTTGGTTTTCTGGGTTGGACTGTGTGGGCCTTCTGGCCTTTTATTTCTTATATCCAACTGCATTTTTAATTTTTTATGCATCTTGAAAAGTATAATAACTAGTCTTCTCATCAGTCAAAAAAAAATCAAATCCATCTTTTCCTGCAAGTTATATGTAGTATGTTTGTATACAGTCACTGTTTCAAGTCATTTATTAAGAATACTACAGTCCTTCAGGAAACATGTTTTAAAAGTCAAAGCATCTTCATTTCGGAATCAAGATTAAATTCAAAATATCATTTATTAAGAACTACTACAGTCCATCAGGAAACATCTTTTAAAAGTCAAAGCACATCTCCATTTCGGGATCTAGATTAAATTCAAAATATATTTTTATATTTAACAATCGAACGATTAAGTCATTTCTTAATAATTACAGCTCATAATTCACTGTCTATCTCTGTTTGAGTCTTCTCTTTTCACATTTTCACCAACACCAATCATCCAATCATATACTTCTTTCAAGTCTGTCTTTTTTATTTATTTCTGTAAGTCAAATGCTAGAAATTTGGAAAAACACGCATGATTAGCTCATCAAGAGAGCGAGTGCGGACGAATCATGTTTGATTTTTGACATTCATACCCGTTAAACTTCTATTTAAATCTCTCTTAAACAGAGCATCGCCTTTTGAGCAAATCAAACTGTCTACAAACCAAGTATATATTTTGTTTCTCAAAGGGAAGAACAATGGCACTTGCACAAGCTTCAATTAAAGGTTCTTATATTCACTCCCATATTCTCTTTCTCAGTCATTTGATAGAAGTTTAAGAAAACTTTGTGCTTATGCAAAGTCATTTTAATTTGTAATTTTGTAGTAATATTCTATTAATTAAATGCAGGGATCAGACGATTTACTACAACGGCTGCACAACTCACAACAAAGACAGCAATTCAAATATCCAAATCCGCTGAACTGGCAAAGGTACCCAAAGAAACTTTATTATTAAATTCCATTCGACAAAATCTCGACACTCTCTCCAGAAAGACTGGTATGAGAGAGCCATGTACCATCTTTCGCGTACCAGAATATGTCCGCAACAGAAACAGCTGTATTTTCAAACCCCAAACAGTCTCAATTGGCCCGTACCATCATGGTGAAAAAAGATATCAAGCAATCGACCGACAAAAATGGCGGTACCTTCAAGACTTGCTCGAGCGAGATGGCGTTTCGGTCTCTCTGGACGTAATTGTCCTAAAGATGAGGGACCTAGAAGAAAAAGCGCGCTCAGCCTATAGTGAACACGTGTCACTCAGTTCTGATGAGTTTGTAGAGATGATGGTGCTTGATGGTTGTTTTATAATCGAGTTTCTACTGAAATGGCATGAGAAGAAAGTCGGTTCTTTGTTTGGTGGTTGGGGACTTTCTGTTGGAAAGTCCGACTTGTTTTTAATGGAAAACCAAATCCCGTTTTTTGTAATTCAGGAGTTGTACGACCTGGTTAATGGAGAATCTGAACATGGATTTCTCCTTGATCTCCTTGCCAAACATATGAAGAAAATTGATGTTCATACGCGACTTAGGCCAGAAACCACGCATAATAACAGTAATACCATTGAGGTCCAAAATCTAACTCATCTTTATTACGACTCATTTGTGCCAAAACAAGTTCAAACAAAACACGTCGAATATTCCCCAACAATTTTTGAAAGATATTTGTCCAACTCAAATGATTTGGAGTTAAACATGACCGAACCACCTAAGGTGATTCAACCAGTCTCAGCTTTAAAAGAGGCCGGTGTCAAGTTCGTCAAGAAAAAATCGCCGCGCGACTTTTTGGACATAACTTTTAAAGATGGTGTGTTAGAAATACCTTTTACTCTGATCAGCTACAATCGAAAGCGAGTCCTCTTGAATCTCGTCGCATTTGAACAAAGCAACAATTCAGGAACCGATAAGAACCTCACGAGCTTCGTTAAGTTCATGGATATGCTGATAAACACACCTCATGATGTGGAAATTCTAGAGCGATGCGATATAATTAACAACATGGTTGCCAGTGCTGACGAGGCGGCGGCCTTCTTTAATCAAGTAAGCGAATGCGTGAACTTGGATTATGATAAGCATTATCTCGCGCCAGTTGTGAAAGACGTGACGGATTTTTGTAACTCGCCGTATCGGCGATTCAGATCAAGGGTTGTGCATTATTATTTCAAGCATCCTTGGACCATTATACATGTTTTGTATGCTTGCCTTCTTATGGTGATTCAAATGATTCAAGCACTTGCATCTGCTAAAGAACTATACGAAGGAAAGAAGAAAGAAAAGAATTAGTGTTTCTAGTGTCTGATTAATTTATTCTGTATTGCTTGTATAAACATTTTTCTTTTTGTAATTTTAGGCATTTCTTAAATTCGTTTCGTTGTAGCCATACATATTAGACAATATTTTAATGGATTATTCAAATATGCAGTTTATCCCTGGTTTGTTGTAATTATTATTATTTTTATTTATTTTTTGAGTGCAAGCTCGATAATTATTTCTTTGTTAATTAGAAATTTTTATTTCAACAGATTTAATTTAAAAGCCCATTGTGATTTGTGAGACTTAATTAAAGAAACCCCATTGTGAAACATCTATCTTTTATAGATTAGGGCATAAGCCCAAAGAAGGGTTTTATTGTATTGTATGGATAAATATATCCGCCTAATCATTCTTTGACTTTGACTGAATTATTTTATCAGATCTCCGTTCTAATTCACTGGAACATTTGTTACTGAATATAGTCCACTAGATTTAACGCAAGGGACGCACCAGTGGTATTATCACTGGACAGACGCATGTTAAAATATTGTCAAGCTGGCAATTGCATGCATTCATCTGCACGAATTTTAAAGTACATGACTCCCATGCAACGAACAGTCGCCTTAAACATTCGCGTCTCTCCCAACAGACACCATAAACCCTTCATAAGCCCCTTCCCTCCATTATGACTCGCTTTTTCATTTCACTCAATTTTGAATCATCTTCTCCTTCATTCTAACAATGGCGCCTCCAACTGTGAGAGACATCATGGCTTTCCATACAATCGATAGAAGAGTGTATGAAACTCTCGTCGCTCATGGTTCAGACCCTAGTGTGGCTCGCAACGCTGTCTCTCTATTCATGTGGATAGAACAGATAGGAGTCGACGTGATAACTCAAATCATAGCAGTCAACAACTCATCTCTTATCTTTACCCTCATGGCTGAAGTAGAGGCAGTGATGCACTGTCTGAGACAAGAGGATGCCCTGAACAGTTATGTTGAGATTCCTCTCATCTCTTCTCTCACTCAAAACGCCATTGACATAAGGTTCTTCAACTTTCATAAAGACGTGATACTAAGAGGGTTGGCTAACATAATTGATGGAGTGGGGAAAGTGATATTTGATGATAATTTATATGAGTTGCTGCGTGCTTTTGAAGTGGAACAGGAGAGGGCTAGAAGAGGGTTGAGAGAGGGGAGACCAGTCGTTCCGGCTCAGTTGGCTGCTGTTTACAACCCTAGAGTCGTTGTTCCTTCTGCCGAGGATGTTCGATCAATGTTCATCACTTTTTCTAAAGGGTTCCCTATCAAAAGGGAGCAAATTAACGACTATTTCACCGAGTAAGTAGTTTTTTTTTTGTCTTTTGAAGAGGCTCTGAGTTATAGTTGGTATATTTGAATTTGCATGATGTTGATTTAGATTCTTTAATTTGTTCTTTTATTCGTATGATATTTTTTTCTCTTCACAGTGGAAAGTTTCGCACGTGTATAATCTTAATTATTGTAAAAAAAAAACATTGAATCCTACTTTGTCATATATATTTTTACTCGAGTTGCACATCACAGTACATATACTTTTCTTTTGACAATGGAAGGTTTTATGTGTATAAACTAATTAAACCAAATCACAATTTTTTTGTTGAAAAAAATCACAAAATTTTGAATGTTGTCGTGTTTTTATTGAGTTGCATATATAGTACATATGTTTTTTTGATAGTGTAAGGTTTTTGTGTATGACATTATTTCTAATCACAATTTTTTTACTCATGTGTTTTTCTTCGAGTTGGATAGTATACATGTTTTCTTTTGACAGTGGAAGTTTTGTGTATAATCTTAATTGTGATCACCAAATTTTGAATAATACTTGTCATGTTTTTACTCTCAACTTGCATAGACAGAGTAATTGAAGTCATTAACTATTTAATTGACTAGGTGAAACTAATAGGCCCCAAAGTACTAAATCTTTGACTGGTGTTATATTGTAAATAATGATCTTGTAGCTAGTGACTCTTGTAACGAAAGAAACACATAAAGTGATTTCGTAGTTCATAATATTGTCAAAAGTTTTTATATTGAACAACTAAGCATAGTAACTAGGTTAGTTAATATGATAATTCATGATTAATGTTAATGAAATATTTTTTAATTATTACATTGCATTTTTTAGGAGGTGGGGGGATTGCATAGACAGAGTGATGATGGAGCGAACTCCGCTAGGCGGGACGCCAATGTACGGACGGATCGTGTTCAAGACCGAGTCATTTATCGGTCTAATTTTAAATGGTGAAAGAGTGGTCAAGTTCAATATCAATGGAAGGCAGTTGTGGGCTCGCAAATATGTTCCAAGATCAGCCGTGTCAACTTCATGATTGGTTTTCTGCTAATCTGTTAATTATTTGGAAAATTAATGTTTTCCTTGCGTGTGGTAGTTTGGCTGTGTTAGAAGATATTTGACTTCGGTATAAATACTAGTTTTGTGTGTAGAAGATAGCTGACTTCTTTTGTGTAACTCATGTATCGCGTATCGTGTGTGGTGCCGTGGGTTGTTTAAGATATTTGATATTTTCTTTATGACAAATTTATTGATGATGATTGATGTGTGTTATGTAAGTATTCGTGCTAACAGAAATGCTGGGAAATATGAATGATTGAATTCTCTCCCTCTTTCCGTTGATTGCTTTGATCTAAAATAGAGTATAATCCCTTCGTAGATATGATCGCATTATTATGGAAAGTTTATGGCACCCTTTATTTCCTCACAAAAGCATCATATAAATCATAATAACATTATATAAAGAATAAATACAAAAAATATGAGATCATAAGCAGAAATAAATATAAAAATCATGACATAAAAAAATATAATTACAAAAATCATAATATCATAGGATCTAATAATGATGTATATTATGTTTTTTTTTAAATTAAGGAGCAAGTTATAGTTTTCCTATTTTTTTGTTTTTTTATACCGTGATACACATGTGGTAGGAGGAAATAAGTAGAAATAAATTAGCATC
Source organism: Juncus inflexus (assembly GCA_024447665.1). Classification (NCBI taxonomy): domain Eukaryota; kingdom Viridiplantae; phylum Streptophyta; class Magnoliopsida; order Poales; family Juncaceae; genus Juncus; species Juncus inflexus. Next base: position 15,531,246 of record JAJHPC010000001.1, on the reverse strand, counting down.
CTAAATGATAAAAGATGATGAAAAAATTTAATTGATACATACTTAAGAGCACTTGCTTTATAAAGACAAAAGGCAAGTTTAGAGTAGAAAAATAACTTGATCAAATAAAATGATATAAATGCAGTTTAATTACACGTTCTATGCTTTATTTCGGCTTACTTTCTTGTAATCTCATTTGCTAAATTTTCTAAAATTATAATATAGGGGCTTTAATAAGTTAACATATTGGAATCTGAGAATAACAGTCAAGAGCAATTAACATAATTAATAATAAGATTTACATAAATTCAAATTCACACATTAATGCAACAAACTACTAACAACAAAAGTAACATCACATCACACCACACCACACCACAACACACATCAAATATGTAATCAAACTCACATCCTGAAATTCACCAACTAATTTTAATCCTCAATTAGCCAGAGATATCAATTGCCTTAACCTCAGGCTTCTTCATCTCCTCTTTAGGCACAGTCACAGTCAGAACACCATTCTCCATGGCAGCCTTGATCTGATTCATCTTCACATTCTCAGGCAGTCTGAACCTCCTCATGAATTTGCCGCTGCTCCTCTCAACATGGTGCCACATGTCATTCTTCTCCTCCTTCTCCTTGGTGCGCTCGCCACTTATCTGAAGAATATTCCCCTCTTCCACCTCAACTTTCACTTCCTCTTTCTTGATTCCAGGCAGATCGGCTTTGAAAATGTGCGCTTCAGGAGTCTCCTTCCAGTCAATTCGTGCTGAGGCAAAAGCAGAGGTTTCAGACGGGAAGGAGAGAGAGGAAGAGAGCCGAGGGAAGGCATTGACGGGGTCCCAAAGATCAAGGGAGAACGGGTCGAAGATGTTGTTGCTCCTCCTAATCAAAGACATTTTTCCTCAATCGAGTTGCAATTGAAATGAATGATGATTAGCAAAAGTTTGTGATTCGTAACTCGCTTTGTCAATTCAATTTTAATGTATTTGCAGGAGATTGAAATGATTATTTATAGAGGGGGAGGGGAGGAGGGAGAGGACGAGAGATTTCTAGCATTTTTCATACTTTCGGCCTTTCGGGGATATTCTGTTGATCAGATGAAGCGGGAGAGTTCTGTAACTTTCTCAAAAAATCCAGAATTACTTGATCAAGGCCCAGTTTTCTAGCTCAGTCCAATTTGAGTCTGATAAAGTTTCAGTTTATATATAAGCCCAATCGAATTCAGGTCCAGTTACTGATTAATACAGTTTTCTATTTTGCTTATGAAAAAAAGTGAGATTATATCAAAAAAAGTTTGTCAACAGCCAAGATGGTGATACTGATGTCAATTGTCATGACCAATTTTATTCAAAATAATTAAAATGTGTAAATAGACAATATCAGATCAAAGGGTAAAGAGAATAATGATTAACAACCTTTGCTAAATTTAGCATTTGATTTCTTGCTAAAGAAAAATGACAGAAACGAAAAGCAGCGCACATGAAAAGTTAAAATATCTTTCCAAAAGACTTCAAATTATGAAACTATGAAAGAAGCAAACTTGCAAATTGCCATACCTTTTGATTTCACACAGTGACAACCATTTGCATTTTTTCATACCTTTTGATTTCACACAGTGATCACCACAATAGACAAAACCAACTCATATCAGTATACAAATTAATATTTCAGAATAATCACAAATCTCGAATCCACTAACAAAAATAAATCTTGACTTGATATCTAGCTAACTCTACTCCACAAAGAAAAAGAAAAAAAAATTAGTGTAGAATGTCACTCATAATGCCACACCACACTACAATTGGATTGTTTGAGCTATGTTGACTGAAAAACCCTAGAAAGGAGAATGCGAGTTGAGAGAGACGGCAGATTGAGGGTTGTCAGTCAGGTAATCGGATTATGCATTTTATGCGGGTTAACCCGTTAAGTCAATGGATCTCGATATTAACAGATGTTATTAGGCCTAGATACTATATTTGCTTAAGGCCCATGTACTAGCGAGACGGCACAACTTGTATTAGCTCAACTGCTTAAGGCATTGTTCTATGGAAATAATATTAATAAAAAGTTTTAAGAATAATGAATGAGTTTGTTAGTTCTCAAATTGTCTTGTTTATTTTCATTTTACTGCATGCATTTTACAAGCACAGTTCATTTTCAATTCTATTGGGATGATGAGTACTGGCAAAATATGATTTACCAATAAGCAAAATTGTAACTACCAGACTGGATAAATGATTAATATCACAACTATCCATGTGATTACCACTGATCCTAGAATATAACCAAAGCGGAATCTAACAACAAACAATATCGCATTTTATTCAATCGACTAACTACCATATCAAGTTTCTCGTCAAGAATCCTCTGAATTTGATTTCAAAAATAAAATATAAAAATAAATAATGAATAAGTAAATAAATAAACAAATAAAAATCAGAACCTAAGCAAAATAAATGCAGAACTGGAATCTTGTTAACACCAAAGAGTCTATCTACCAAACCAATCTTATAATCAATAAACAATACACTACCCTTCACTCTTACTATAAATCAAATTCTCAACCCCGCAATATTTCCCCAGAACAAGCAGCATTATACAACTTTGACAGCTTCGGTACTTTATCCCCATAAGGCTCTATAAAGCTCTGTACAAAATCCTTGGGACTAGTTGTAGCTAAGCCTGAAGGGGCGTAGCCTTTTATCAACCCTTTTGATTTCAACAGACTCAGCACACAATATCTTGGCAGCAATCTTTTCTCAAGGCTATATGCCAGCAAATACGGACGGTCGACTATCTATTTCGGGTCGAGCCCAGCCTTTTCAACAAGAAAACTCATCTTGGACTTAAATTTCTCCTCTGGAAGCGTAACAATGTTAGGATATGTTTTTACAATATTTTGTATCCCTTCCTCTGACCAACCGTACTCTCTGAATAATTTTATTAGAGGAATAATCCTCTTATCAATATCCATAGAAATGAGAGACCGGTTCTAAAGAAGCTTCAACAAAGTCTCCTCACTGTTTCCCACAAAATTCCTCCAAAATTGAAGCCGTGAGAGGAGATGACTTGTATAGGTAAGGGCATAGGGGTTGGATCGAATCAATTGGAGGAGTATTTTCTCAGTGAATCCAGCAGCAAGCACCTCACAGCGGCGCTGTTCAAGGGTTCCACTCACATTTACACAGAGCAGCTGAGGTCCATAAGAGATGAAACTCTTGATGCGGTGATCGCTCAGACCGGCATCCTTAAGGAAGCGGATCACGGATTCAGGTTGATTTGGGGTTTTGATTCAGGCGAGGTTCGTATGAGCTGCTACCTTGAGTGCTCGGTCCTTAGAGAAGCCAAATGAGGAGATGAGGTACTGGGCTATGAAGGACACTTTTGCGTTTTCTTTTCGGTTGGATGTGGGGTGAGATATGGACGATAGAGGCCGAAATTGAGAGTTTAGGGTAGCGAGATTGAGAGAAGAGATAGAGTGAACTGACGAAGGTGAGCTTCTTTGCTGAAGAATGAGCGACGACCAGTAGAGATGAGTTTGTTAGAAGAGAAGCCATTGTTAGTAGTGACTGTCTGCTCGTGCTTTGTTTGTTCGGCTGAAAAAACCTTGAGCTGAAGGAGATGGCGAATTGGGGTAACTGGAGCAATTAATGAAATGGATTTTGTATGTTGTTCAGTAACGTCTAAATAACGGACCAGATTGTTAACCAGAGATTTATCTTTCCGGACCATATATTATTTGAGCTGGATTAGAAAAAGTATATGAATTAGAAAAAGTTGAATGACTTGATCAACATGATAACGACAATTAATTGAGTTTATGAATGACAGTGATAAATGCAGAGTTAAGGGAACAATTCATCTAACTGAATATGACTGTTACAAGTCCCTTATGAAAAGATGAATATAACTTGAATGTATCAGATATTACAAATAATAATGAAACAAAGTACACAAAATTAATCCCCATCATAACTCACAAATCAAATATCAATCATGCATGTTTTCCCAGCACGAGCAGCAGCATACACTTTTGCCAAGTCAGGGACCTCTTTCTCATACCGCTCTATAAACCTCTTAACGAAATCCTTCTCACTAATTGATGCTATGCCACCAAGATCACACTTTTTTATCAAACCCTTAGATTTCAACAAACTAAGCACAAAATGCCTTGGCACCAATCTTTTCTCAAGGCTAAATGCCAGCAAAGCAGGTTGGCTAACTAAGCACTTTGGATTAACTCCAGCCTTATCAACGAGAAAATTCATCTTGGTCTTCACATTCTCCTCAGAGAGCACAATTATTGTAGGATATTTCTTAAAAATCTGTTGCATCTCTTCTTCCGACCAACCACATGTCTTTTTCAAAAACTTGAGTTTATTGTCTACTCTATTAATGTCGATATTAATGACCATTCGGCTCCTGATTAATTTCATAAAGGCCTGCTCGCTACCAACAAAATTTCTCCAAAATCGAAGCCGTGGAATTGGGTTACTATAAGTACAACCGATAGGGCTATACAGAATCAAATGGATGAGAGTATCCCTTGTGAATCCACCATTAATCACTTGACTTGCCCACGGTTCAAGAGTCTTGCTCACACTTTTAGACAGCAGTTGAGGTGTTGAGGAAATGACCCTCTTGATCTGTGTATCAGTTAGGCCGGTGTCTTTAAGGAAAGAAACCACTGATTCAGGCCGGTCTGGCGTTTTGATCGGGGCGAGGTTTCTATCAGCTGAGAGCCTGATCGCTCGGTCCTTGGAGAATTCGAAAGAGGAGATGAGGTATTGGGCTATGAAAGGAAGCTCTTCTTTTTGTTGGGATTGGGTTGAGAAATGGAAGAGAGGGGTCAAAATTGATAGATTATGGTGGTAAGAAGAGAGAAAGAGGGAGCTAGTGGAGTTGATTCTTTTTGTTAGAAGAAAAGCCATTGGAGGTGAAGTCAGTGACTGTGGTAGTGTGGTGTTTTGTTGGATTGAAAAAACCTACAAAGAGACGGCTGATCGGAAGAGAAAGGTTAGACAGAGGAAGTCATTCGGTCAAAGGATTATCAATTTATCGTTTAGCCTGACTTTTCTATTGGGCCTACTACAATTAATGTTGGACTGGATATTGACTAAGTTTAGCAGGCCTAATGGGCTGATAATTCTCTGCCTGAGATCTTTCTGCACTTGTTTCGGAAAGATTAACCAAAAAAAAATTATTAACATCTTTACCCAAGGTAATAGAACTCTCCAAAAAAAACCTTGGCACATTAAAATGAAAAAATCTCATTATTAAACATTAGCATCACTCAAATACTAAAATTTCACTACCAAAAGAGTACAAAATATCAGGAAAGTGGCATCTTTCCCGCCCAGCACAATCAGCAGCATATTGCTTCTCAAGATCCGGCAACTCCTCCTTATATGGCAAAATATATTTCTCCACAAAGAGCTTTTGAGACATGATAACCATACTCAAAAAAGCATACTTGAGGAATAATCTTCTCATCAATATCCAACCTAATGAGCAGAGGGTTGTTGAGAACCTCCTTCAATAAAGCCTCATCACTGATTCCCACAAAATTCCTCCAAAGTTGAAGCCGTGGGAGGAGATTTTTATAGTTAAGGGCTTGGGGACACGATCGAATCAACTGGAGGAGTGTTTCCTCAGTGAATCCAGAAACAAGCACCTCACGGCAGCGCGGTTAGAGGGTTTTGCTCGCACTTGCGGAGAGCAGTTGAGATGAAGCTCTTGATCTGACTATCGCTCAGGCCGATACCTTTAAGGAAGCAAATGACAGATTCAGGTGGGTCTGGCGTTTTGATAGGGATGAGGTTCTTATCAGCTGCGACTTTGAGAGCTCGGTACTCGGAGAAGCCGAACAAGGAGATGAGGTATTGCGCTATGAAAGGAGCGGCCGAACTTGTTGGATTGTGGTGGCGACGAGATCGAGATGGGCGGAGGGAAATTAAGGAGGTGCGTTTCTGTGCCCAAAGAGAAGCCATTGTTCGTCTGCTTTGCTATTGTAATTACTAAGGCCTTGTTTGAGGTTAATCTAGGGGAAGCAAAGCAAAGGAATAGATTAGGGAAAATGAGAGTAAAAAAGTTCTCTTATCTTGCTTGATTTGAATGAAAGTGAATCAAGGATAAATGAAGAAGAAGTTAAAGTTTTAATCATTCAATACACTTTTGGTTAAACAAAAAAATTCCAAAATTTTTCACAAGAGGAAAAGAAAATACTCATCTCTTTGTCTTTACTTGACATCTCTATTATGACATGAATATAATAATTTATCTCCATTTTTTTTACTTTTCCTAGTTTACATCCAAACCAAACACGAATAACTAATTATCTTTACTTCTCTTTTCCTGTCTTATCCTCAAACCATGTAAGGTCTAACCGTAACCAGCATCTTTTGGAGTGACTGAAAAGAAAACGGATCCGAGAAAAACACATGAGTACTGTACAATCAATTTCATTGGGCCACCAGTTATACTGGAGCAGTACATGCATTATTTCATTGGGCCTAATGGGCTGATTGTTTTGTCATAAAAGGCTTGGCATTTGATTCTTATTTAAGAAGGAATATGATTGTTTTGTCATAAAAGGCTTGGCATTTGATTTTTATTTAAGAAGGAATATGGCGTGGAATGGAAAATTTGATTCCGATAAACAATGTACAGTTGTTATTCATTGCATAATTTTCTGGTAAACAATTTATACAAGCGTTATAGTTGTTATTCATTGCACAATTGTCTGGTAAACAATTTATACAAGCGTTGGTATTCGTTCTACTATTTTATAGAGGTGAAAAAAGGAACAAGAAAAGAAAATTCAGCATGATCAAAATGACAATAACGTGATTTAAATTTTCTGAATTACAAGTGAATAATTCCATCAGGTGAACATAAACAAACAACAACAATGGCTTAAATTAATAAATTACACGACAAAAAGGTAGATTTGAGTGAATAATTCCTTGAGCTGAATAATGACAATTACGAGAAATGACAAGCATTACCAAAGCAGGAAACAAAATTTCGCTCCGCAACTTGCAACCACAAGAAACACAGGATAAAAAGAAGTGCAAGCCGGAATAACCAGAACTGTACCACTAACAAATGAAACTCTACTTTTTACTTGTTAGTACTTTGAGCAAATGGCATCATCTCGATCTGTAAGAACAACGATAGGTAAGGAAGATCATAAGTATGTGGAATTTTTAAGGTCGCAATAAATTTGTTTTTATCAGTTCAAAAGCTTACAAAAATCAAGCAGGTATCTTCCCATCACAAAAAGCTGTATATGAATCCCCAAGTTCTGGCAGCTCCTCCTTATAAGGCACAATAAACTTCTCAACAAACTTCTTTTCTGACATCACAATCACAGTTATAGAAGAATAATTTACTTCCAGCCCCTTTGATTTTAACACATTTATCACGTAATCTCTCGGTACTAATCTTCTCTTCAAGCTATATGTCAGAATGACCGGTTGCAAAGCAACACTCTTCGAATCAAACCCAAATTTCGTAATAAGGAAATCCATAGTGGATTTCACATTCTCCTCAGAAATCTTAAGTATATTAGGACATGTTTGGATAGCAAACTTTAAATCTTGCTCAGACCAACAAAAAGTGTTTTTAAAGAACTTGAATTTTCTTTCTAGTGTATCTTTTTTAAAAGGTGCAACCACACTAAGTGCCCGCACAAAATATCAGCTGATCGAATTTGGAATCCAAGATTCTCAGTCCGCTTAAAAAGAAGCTTTATACTATCTATGTCTTTGAGTATGACACAACCTCCTTTCATTACCAATGTAGCAATTTGTTGATCAGATAAGCCATATTCACGTAACAAATTAATTCTTGGTAGAATTGTTTTGTTCAAATTTATACTCATAAGCCCCGGATTCCTCTTGAAAACCTTCAACAAAGCCTCCTCACTGTTTCCGACAAATTTTGACCAGAACTGGAGTCCTGGCAGTGTGAAATTAGTGTTAAGGGCCAAAGGATTAAATTTAATCAGTTGGCTGAATGTTTTACCAACCAAACCCAGCTGAAATCAACTCATTTGCCTGTGGTTTAAGGATTTTCTCAACATTAGTAGAAAGTATTTGAGGGCTCCATGAGATTAGAGACTGGATATCCTTGTCTGTTAACCCATTTCCTTTCAGGAACCGTACCACGGATTCAGGCCGATCTGGGGTTTTGATTCGTCGGAGATGGGCCCTATTTGCTACCTTGAGAGCTCGATCCTTAGAGAAGCCAAAGGAGGACATGAGATACTGCGCCATGAAAGTCAGTTCATCTGTTTATTGGATTTGTGTGGAGAAATGGAAGAGAGGGGTCGAAATTGATAGATTATGGCGAGAAGAAAAAAACAGGGAATTCTCTGAGGTGAGTTTCTTTATTAGAAGAGAAGTCATTGTTGTTGCGATACCAGCTTTGGGAAGAACCTCCGCCCTACGTTCGATTTTATCGTCTTCTCTTTTCTTCACGAGCAGATTCAGGCGGATCGGTGGTGACAGTGAGTGAAGGACAGCGGTGGTTTATGGATTGACTGAAAAACCCTAGAGTCAGAGAGTGAGAGAGAGAGAGACGAAGTCAATGTAGTGTTTGGGTTTGGGTCTGAATAAGAAACGGATTGAGTGGTGCATGTTAGCTAAATGGATCTTGGGCAGAACGGGTCCAGAGAAGTTTTATATCCGTAATCCACTTTAAAGAGTCAGCAATAGCAAAGCATGGATGATTTCGATGGGCCTAGTGGGCCGATAATTGTCTAACATATTACCCGGATTTTATTTATGCCATGGAAATGGAATATTTGCTTTTCTATTTTTCAAATTTTTATTCATATAAATAAGATAAGTTGAGAATTAGGGGGGCAAAATTCTTCGATAATTATGCACTAAAACATCACAAGTCACAGGTTCCATATTCCAATTTAGTAAAGGAAATGTTATTTAGTACTTTCTGTTAGAGCTTAATACATTAACTGACCCAGTCCAACCTTCAGGCCCACACCATATTGTCCTGAAAAAGACTTAACCTTGGTTAGTGCTAGTAGTTAATGCACTAGTCTATTTAAATAACTCCAATTTTCATTCACTACTCAAGGTGGGACTAATCAATTAGCCCCCTTTTTCACTATTTGGTTCTGGGATGTAACAAACTCCCCCACTTAAATTTCTGACGTCCCCGTCAGAACTGACATATGGTTCCTAGTCTCGTCCTAGTACACATATGTGCGAGCTTTCACCCCATACATGTATCCCCACTGAGGCATATAAGATCATCAGATTCTCTGGGCATGATAACAGCATGGTGCGACGATAGTACCCCCCAGGATCGAACTGCTCTGAATACCATATGTTAGAGCTTAATGCATTAACTGACCCAGCCCAACCTTCATGCCCACACCATATTGTCCTGAAAAAGGCTTAAGTTTGGAGGGTGCTACTAGTCTATTTAAATTATTCTAATTTTCATTCATTACTCAAGGTGAGACTAATCAATTAGCCCCTTTTCCACTATTTGGTTCCGGGATATAACACTTTCGGTTCAGCATAAGGTGCTAGTTTACTAATCGTAGATAGGAGCATGTATTATTTAGCAAATTGTCCAAGAGAGAATCCATTATTTAGGCCCATATATTACTTCGGAACAAAGTTGAATATTACAACTTTGCAGGCTTAAATAAAAAAGCCCATTCAAGCCCAGGATTATTTATTACCAACAGCAACAGTGCGAATAGAAAGTTATTTCGGAGGGGTTTAATTGAGAAAGTGAAGTCACTTGAGAGGCTTAATTGAGACAAAGTTAAATTAGTTGAGGGACTTACTTGAGTTTCTGGCATTAAGATCACGGAATAAAAAGAGCGATTTATCAGCCCCTTCGAGTTTAACATATTTATCACATGATGCCTAGGTATTAATCTCCTCTTGAGGCTACGCGTGAGAATGCCCGGCTGCAGAGTTACACTCCTCGGTTCAAACCCAACTTTCCTCACAAGGAAATCCATAACGGACTTCATTTTCTCCTCAGAAACCGCAAGTATAAAAGGAGATTTCTTGATAGCAAAGTTTACATCTTCCTCAGACAAACCGTAAATGTGTTTAAGTAACTTGACTTTTCTTTCAATTGTATCTTCCTTCAAAAATCCAATCACTACGAGTCCATGAACGAACATTCTTGATCCCCGCTGAAATCCAAGATTCTCAGTCTTATCAAGAAGCAGCTTTATATTTTCCAGCTTTCTTAGTATGAAACCATGCCCTGCCATTGCCACCATAGCAATTTGCTGATTAGATAAGCCATATTCACGTAAAAGATTTACTATTGGCATAATCGTTTTGTTGATATTTACACTAATAAGCCCTCGGTTCCCCTTGATAATCTTCAACAAATCCTCCTCATTGTTGCCGACAAAGCCTCTCCAGAATTGGAGCACTGACAGACTGTTCTTAAGATTAAGGGCCAACGGGTTGAACTTAATCAATTGGATGAAGATATTACCAGCAAATCCAGCTGTAATCAACTCATTGGCCCGTGGTTTAAGGGTCTTCTCCACATTGCTAGACAGTAATCGAGGGTTCCATGAGATTAGAGATTGGATTTCCTTATCTGTTAACCCATTTTCTTTCAGGAACCGCACCACTGATTCAGGCCGATCTGGGGTGTTGATTGGGCGGAGATGGGCCGTAGTTGCTATCTTGACCGCTCGGTCCTTAGAGAAGCCGAAGGAGGAGATGAGGTACCGCGCCATGAAAGGCAGGTCCCCTTTTTCTTGGATTCGGGTTGAGAAACGGAGGAGAGGATCCAAAAAGGTGAGATTATGGTGGTGACGAGGAGGAAAGATGGAGTTTACAGAGGTGAGTTTCTTCATAAGAAGAGAAGCCATTGTTGCGGAACCAGCTTTGGGAAGAGAATTCGAGCTTCGCTTTGATTTTATCGTCTTTTCTTTTACTTACGAGTGGATTCCGGCGGATCGGTGGTGAGTGAGTGAGTGACAGCGGTTGTTTTGATTTATGGATTTTTGAAATTTTGACTGAAAAACCCCAGAGATAGAGAGTTGAAGTTGAAGTAGAGGTCAATGCAAGCGTTCGGGTAATCGGGTTTGGGTCTGCATAAGAAAAGGGTTGAATATAACGGATCCAGGGAAGTTTTATATCCGTAATCCATTTAAAGAGTCAGCAACAGACAGCAAGAGCAAGACCAGGCATGGATGGTTTTATTGGGCCTAGTGGGCTGATAATAACCTAATTAGAAGGGGAGTATTGTTTTTGACTTTTTTTTTTAAATACAACTATTTAAGAAAATAAATCAATAACTACCATCACTTTGAAAATAATTAAAAAACTACCATTTCCGCCACTATGAATGGCGGAACAGATTCTGTTCCGCCGCTCATACTGGCGGAACATGGTATATTTTTAATTTTTCTTAAAAAATCTTAATTACGCTAAAAAACACTGTTCCGCCACTAGTAGTGGCGGAACAGGGTTAAATTTTTAATTTTCCGTGATCCTTAAACGGATTCTGCAAAAAAAAAAAAAAAGAAAATTATTGGACACTGTGGCGGAACAGTATTTTTTTTATAAATTTTCAAAGTGTTTTTAGGGGCAAAAAAATATAAAATAGTTTGTTCCGCCAAGTTTTTTGCCGGAGCAAGAACTTTTTTTATATTTTTTGACTAATTTCTTTTCTAAATTTGCAGTTAACGCTAAATTTTCCGCCAAGTTTTTTAATTTTTAGCGTTAACTACAAATTTAGAAAAGAAATTAGTCAAAAAATAAAAATAAAAGTTCTTGCTCCAGCAAAAAACTTGGCGGAACAAGCTATTTCATATTTTTTTGCCCCTAAAAACACTTTGAAAATTTATAAAAAAATAAATAAATTAAAAAATTAATTAAAAAAAAAATGCTGTGAAATTAATTTTAAAAAAAATACTGTTCCGCCACTCTCAGTGGCGGAACAGTGTCCAGTAATTTTTTTTTGCAGAATCCGTTTAAGGATCACGGAAAATTAAAAATTTAACCTGTTCCGCCACTACTAGTGGCGGAAGAGTGTTTTTTAGCTTAATTAAGATTTTTTAAGAAAAATTAAAAATATACCATGTTCCGCCAGTATGAGCGGCGGAACAGAATCTGTTCCGCCACTCATAGTGGCGGAAATGGTAGTTTTTTAATTATTTTCAAAGTAATAGTAGTTATTGATTTATTTTCTTAAATAGTTGTATTTAAAAAAAAAAGTCATTGTTTTTATGTTCTTAAAAAATTATATGGAACAGATTTGTTTTATGCCGTGGCCCATGGAATATTTTTTTTAATAATTTTAAAATTTTTATTCATATAACCAAGATAAGTTGAGAATTAGAAGGGAAAATTCTTGAACAAATTATGTACTAAATGGTCTGACAAGTCAGGTTCCATATTTCAATTTAAACATAAAATGTTATTTTGGACTTTCAGTGTAAGTGCTCATTTTCTTGACCATGTATTTATTTAAAAAAAGTGCTCACGAGATAATCCATTGTACTACTTCGGAACAAAGTGAATATAACATTTCGCAGGCGAAAATAACAACCCCAGAATCATTCCAACAGGCAATAATAATATAAATAAAATTTCTCTAGGATCATATTCACAATTATTTTCCCAGCCCTCACATAGTCGTCAGAAATTAGGAAAGGAAACTGAGTCGGTGTCCTGAAGTTGAACAGCTCATCAGACCGCTGCCAAACCGTGTCGGTGACAGCTCATAGAACGATGACAAACCGCCTTGGTCTCGCTATAAATATCGTCTTCATTTCGTTCTCTCTCTCTCCTCTCTCGTCTTCCTCCATTAGCACAAACGCTAATCGGATCGAATCGAGATGGATTCAGGCGATCGATCGTGGTGGGTTCAGAAGGGATCTGATTGGATCGGATTGCTATCCTTCGCCCTTTGCTAGAGGCAATCGGATCTCGAGGAAAGGATGGCCGTGGCGAGAGTATCGTGATTGAGATCCGATCGGGTCGTGTTTAGGTGATGCTATAGAGATATGATCGCGATCAGATCTGGAGGAAAAGCATGGCGAGGTTATTGTGATTCAGATCTGATCAGGTCGCTTTAGGCTATGCTATAGAGATATAATTCTGATCTGATCTGGTTGGATCTTGGTGGCTTTATGCGATCTTATCGGATCGCTATTATTCTCCGTAATTCAAATCCTTTTCAGTTCTGGAAGAAAAGGACATGACGAGATTATTGTAATTGAGGTACGATCAGGTCGGTTTAGGTGATGCTATAGAGATATGATTGCGGTTTGTGAGTAACTTGGCTCTTTATTATCTCACCTCCTATCCAACTTTCTTAGGCTGAAAAGGAATCTTGCAACTCTAATTTGATCATGCATGATTCCATTAAGGCATGTCCTGATCGTGCATGACCACCAGATTTTGGCCCTTTGATTGGCTTTGTTTCGTGCTAGATAGTTACAATCGATGCTTCAGGCTAGATTGAGGCTTAAATTACTTGAGTGCTGAATTGGATTTGAGGCATAATTACTTGAGGGCTTAATTGAGGCATAGATTACTTTTGAGGCACAAATTAATTCGAGGGCTTAAATAAGGCATACTTTCTTGAGGCTTAATTGAGGCATATATTACTGGCTTAGTTTTTTGAAAAAATTACTCGAGGGATTAATTGAGGCATAAATTAATTTGAGGGCTTAAATGAGGAGGGCATAATTGAGGCATAAATTATTTGAGGCATAAATTAATTTTGAGGGCTTAAATGAGGCATAAATTAAGTTTGGGGACTTAAAAGAAGCATAAATTACATGAGTGCTTGAATGAGACATAAGTTAATTTCGAGGGCTTAAATGACCCATCAATTATTTTTGAGGGCTTAAATAAGATATAAATTATTTGAGGGCTTAAATGAGTCATAAATTGATTTTGAGGGCTTAAATGACGCATAAATTAATTTTGAGGGCTTAAATGAGGCATAAATTAATTTTGAGGGCTAAATGAGTATCAATTACTTTAGGGCTGAAATGAGTTATAAATTAATATTTAGGGATTGAATGAGGCATAAATTAATATTGAGGGCTTAAATGAGGCATAAAATAATTTTGAGGGCTAACTGAGTATACATTACTTGAGGGCTTAAATGAGGTGTAAATTAATATTGAGGGCTTAAATTAGGCATGAATTAATTTTGAGGGCTTACATGAGTATAAATTTCTTGAGGGCCTACTTGAGGTCTTGATTGAGGCATAAAATAAATTTGAGGGATTAAATGAGGCATAAGTTGGTTTTAATGCTTAAATGAGGCATAACTTAATTTGAGGGCTTAATTTTGAAGCATAAATTACTTGAGGGCTTAATTGAGGCATAACTTAATTTTGTGGCTTAAATGAGACATAAATTACTTGAGAGCTTAATTGAGACAAAAATAATTTTGAAGCTTAAATGAGCATAACTTAAGGCATTGTGGGATAAATTAATTTCTAAGGTTTAAATGAGGCATAAATTACTTGAGGGCTTGCTTGAGGCATAAATTACTTAAGGACTTAATTGAGGCATAAGATAATTTTGAGGGCTTGAATGAGGCATAAATTGATTTTGACTTTTGAGGACTTGAATGAGGCATAAATTACTTGAGCACTTAAGACATATATTACTTGAGGGTTGAAATGAGGCATTGATTTTGAGTGAGGGCTTACCGCTTAAATGAGGCATACAATAATTTCGAGGGGTTAAATGATGCATAAATTCATTTTGAGCACTTAAATGAGTTATGAATTGATTTTGAGAGTTATGAGGCATAAAATAATTTTGAGGGGTTAAATGAGGCATAAATTGATTTTGAGGGCTTAATGAGGCATCGCATAATTTTGAGGAATTTAATGAGGCATAAATTACTTGAGAGCATAATTGAGGCATAAATTAATTTTGAGGGCTTAAATGAGAGATAAATTATTTAATTAAGTCATAAATTCGTTTTGAGAGCTTAAATGAGGCACAATTTAATTTTTCGGGCTTAATCGAAGCAAAATTACTTGTGGGCTTAAATGGGCATAAAAGGGCTTTTATGAGGCATGAATGTCTCAATTGAGCATAAGTTACTTGAGGGCTTTATTGAGGCATATAAATTATTTGAGGGCTAATTGAAACATGAATTACTTGGGGACTTAAATGAGTCAAGGTGAATTATTTGATGGCTTAAGTTACACAAATTGAAATTACTTGGGGGCTTAATTGAGGTATAAATTGCTTATAAGGCATTATTGAGGCAAAATTAAATTAATTGAAGGGCTTAATTGAGATAAAGTTAAATTGAGGTAGAGTTAAATTACTTACCTGGGGCTTAGGTGAGACAAATGCGAAATTACTTGAGGGCTTAAATTAGGCAAAGTTAATTATGTGCGGGGATTAGTTGAGACAAAGTGAAATTACTCGAGGGTTTAGTTGAAGCAATATTAAAATTACTTGAGGGGATTAATTAAGATAAAGTTAATTTATTTGAGGGCCTTAATTGAAGCAAAGTTAGACTCCTGATTTGTATAATGAGTTAACAGGCTGAGATCTGCAATTTATTTAAATTGGAGTGGTGGTTCTGTTATTATTCAACTATATTAGCTTTAAATAAATACAGGTTTAGGGGAGAACCCATGTTAATATGGAATATCTTGGTAGTCCATTAGATAATTATTCTAATTGATTTATTCCCGACAGTCAACATAATCTGAATTGTAAAAAAAAAAGATAATCTGTCAAAGGAAGTTAAATTATTTGAGGACCGTAATTGAAGCAAAGTGAACACAATCTGACTCGTGCATTCACTCTCACAAAATAACTAATGGATGAATATGCTTTTCTACAAAGTTGAGTTGTATTTTAAATGGTATAATGAGCTGGGATATTCTTATTCTGCGTTAAAAATCTCAAGTTGCTTATATAAATTTAGTCAACATATTTTGCTTAAAATCTCAAGTTAGGCAACTTAAGTATTTAAATTTAGTCAACATTTTTTACTTTGGTGAAAAGATAGATTAATTATTGGCAATTTAAATGATAGTCGTACAATTATAGTGATGGTTTAACATTTCGGTTGTTGATTAAAACATGGAAAAAAGAGGACAGAGAGTCAATGGGGCAGCTGGTTGTAATATGCTCATAATCAAGATTTGTATCTTTTACAAATCAACATACATAGCCTCCTATTTAAAAGAGTGCTATATTATTTTTATTTATCTGGTTAGAAGTTAACTTTTGATAAGTATATACAGTGAGGCTGAAATTTTAAGTATTTGACAGGATTTTATATTATATTTTGTGGAAAACAATGGAAGGAACTTTGAGTCAAAACTTTTGACAGTATATTATTCTGTATTTTGAATGCTATTCAGTAATATAAAAACTTGACAAATTCATCTGGCATTCTAATTTATTATTCTTTTCTTATTTTTCAGCACAGACTGTTTTCTTAAGTACAATATATTTCCTTCTCGATGGAAATTAAATCGAGCCTCTTGCTTTTAATTTCTTCTTCCTTTTTGCTGAATGATATGTGAAACGAAAATGTCACAAAGCACATAACAAAACTAATCTGATCTGATCTTCCAAAAAATGAATAATGATCAATTTTTCATCTTCTCACCACGAAGAGCCAAATAAGAATCCCAAAGCTCTGGCAGCTCCTCCTTGTAAGGCACAATAAACTTCTCTACAAACTTCTCTTCTGACAAAATAATCACACTACCAGCACCGTAATTTACATCCACCCCTTTCGATTTTAACATATTTATGACATAATCCCTAGGTATTAATCTTCTCTTTAAGCTATACGTGATAATAGATGGTTGTAGAGCTAGACTCTTTGCATCAAACCCAAATTTCGTAATAAGGAAATCCATTGTGGATTTCACATTTTCCTCAGAAAACTTGAGTATATAAGGACATTTGTTGATAGCCCATTTTACCTCTTTATCAGACCAATTATAATTGTTTTTAAAGAACTCCATTTTCCTTTCAATTGTATCTTCTTTTAAAGATCCGACCATTATCAGTCCGTGAACGAACATTCTTGATCCTTGTTTAAATCCAAGATTCACGGTCTTCTGAAGAAGCAGCTTTAGATTATCCAGATTTCTGAGTATGATACTTGTTTCCGTTACTAAAATACAAATCTGCCGATCAGATAAGCCATATTCATGTAAGAGATTCATTCTTGGTAAAATATGCTTATCTATGTCCATATTAAAAAGATCATGGTTCTTCTTGATAATTCCAATCAAAGCCTTCTCACTATTCTTGACAAAATTACTCCAGAATTGGAGCGTTGACAGAGTGGCATTACGGTTAAGAGCCGAAGGATTATTTTTAATCAATTCGACGAAAAGATTTCCTGAGAAGCCACCTGTCACCAGCTCATTGGCCCGCGGCGCGAGGGTTCTATCCACATACGTAGAAAGTAACTGAGGGTTCCATGAGACTACAGACTTGATATCCGTATCTGTCAAACCGTTTTTCTTGAGGAATTGTACAACAGAGTCAGGCCGTTCTGGGGTTTTGATCGGAGAGAGGTGGTTGTTAGATGAGAGTTTAAGAGCTCGGTCTTCAGAGAAGCCGAAAGAAGAGATGAGGTACTGGGCGATGAAAGGCAATTCCTCTTTTTGTTGGATTTGGGTTGGTGAATGGTGGAAAGGGGTTATAATAGATAGTTTGTGTCGTTGTGTAGATGAAATGAGGGAAAGAAGGGAGGGAGGTTTAGTTGTGAGAAGACAAGCCATAACTAGTGATGATTGTCTGACCTCAGTTGGCTGAAAACCCTAGAAGGAGACGGCGTTTTTAGCTGTGTAAATTAACGCGCATTTTTCACTGAAGAGAGGAGCGAGTAGAAAACTTCGCGAATTGCGAGTTTATCTTAAGCGCTGTGAAAAGTGAAAACTGTTGGAGTAGGACTTAACGGGTTTGAAATAAAATCTGGGAAACCAAATCCTGAGTTAAGTCCCGACCAAGTCCTCAAAGAATGAAAAAGCAAGTATAGAAAGCTTCGGCTTTGGGAGAATTATAAGCCCAATAGGCCCACAATAGTTAAGGTGGATTATAATTTATAAGTATGTTCTTTCCTATGGATCCGATAAGCTAAAGAACCCACTTCATTAACGGGTTCTAAATTCCACTCTAGGGTTTTTCAGTCGAGGAAGCTCGCCTCAGACCATCACTTCCAATGGCTGCTCTTCTAACAAAGAAGTTCATCTCCCTCAGAATTCACCTCTCTCTCGCTTCTCTCGACCACAATCTAACTGCTCTTACTCCACTCTTCCATTTCTCAACCCAAATCCAACAAAAGGAAGACCTTCCTTTCATAGCCCAATTCCTCATCTCCTCATTCGGCTTCTCCCATGACCGAGCGCTCAGAGTCTCAGCTGGTAAGCACCTCGCCCCAATCAAATCCCCAGATCAGCCTGAATCTGTGGTTCGCTTCTTTAAAGATTACGGATTAACAGATACGGATATCCAGTCCCTAATCTCATGGAACCCTCAGATACTTTCTAGTAATGTTGAGAAGACCCTTAAACCACGGTTCACTGAGCTGGTGACAGCTGGATTCGGTGGTAACACATTCATCCAGTTGATTAAAAACAATCCTTCAGCCCTTGTGCGTAAAACCACTCTGCCAAGTCTCCAATTCTGGAAAGGATTTGTACACAACAATGAAGAAGCTTTGTTGAAGCTCATCAAGAGCAACCAAGGCCTTATGCATCTGGATATAAACAAAAAGACTATACCAAGAATTAATCTTTTACGTGAATACGGTTTATCTGATCAGCAAATTTGTATGTTGTTAATGCGAAGAAATAGTTTAATTTTGAAGAATCTGGATAGTATAAAGCTACTTCTGGAGAAGACTGAGAGTCTTGGATTCCAAATCCGATCAGGTATGTTTGTGCCGGCACTCCGTGTAGTTGCATATTTAAAAAAGGTTACAATACAAAAAAAAGTCGAGTTCTTTAAAAGCACTTATAATTGGTCGAGCGAAGATGTGAACTTGGCCATCAAGAAATGCCCTTTCTTACTTGCGGTTTCTGTGGAGAATGTGAAGTCCACTATGGATTTCCTTATAAAAAAAGTTGGGTTTGAACCGAGAAGTGTAGCTTCGCAACCCATCATTCTCATGCTTAGCTTGAAGAAAAGATTAGTGCCTAGGCATTATGTGATAAATGTGTTAAACTCAAAGGGGGTGAAAATAAATTACTCATTTTATTCTGTGTGTGTGTTGTCTGAAAAGAGGTTTGTTGAAAAGTTCATTGTGCCGTATAAAGAGGAGGTGCCAGAGCTTGAGGATTCTTATGCAGCTTTTTCTGATGGGAAGATGTCTAATTGATTGTCAGTCAGCTTTGTGAGAGATGAGTTGTTGATGAATTTAATATTTAATTTTGTAGGGGTGTTTTTGAATAGTTTGCTTTCAAGGATGGAGAGAGGGTGAAAGAATAGTTGAGAATGGGAAATCTCGAGTTCAATGGCAAATTGTCCACTTTCAGTTAATAGGCGATCATTTTAGCTTTTAAATTAAGATTAGAAGTGGGACATAGAGCTCTCAGTATTCAATCGGGAAAAAAAATTAGTATACCTTTGTATTTATTTTTTCCGTATTTGTAGAGGGAATTAGCAAGTAATGGGCTTCAGTCTGTAAGTAGGTCAATTGCTATTGTTTTGACTTTGGGCATTGTTTTGAGTTGAGATATATGTAGTAATTTAATCAAAATATGTTATCAATTTAATGAAATTTCTTTTTATCTTTCCTTTTCCTCATTAACTGGTACAAACTGATCCATTGGTGTTGTATAATGCAAATTAGTCCCAATTTCTCAAATACATCAAAGGTTGTGTGATGAAATAAATAAGTCAAAAGTTGTTTGATAAGTATGAATCAAAGGGGCTGAAACAAAATGCTCTTTTTGTTTGGTGATTAAGAATTAATCCATTTATTTCAATGGGACTACTGAACTGATGTTCTTCGTAATAAATGGACATTTTTGTTTATTCTTTTCTTTTCTTTTCCTTTATAACCTGGATTAGTTTGAGAGAGAAACTCTCGAAAGTATATATCAGCCGGCTGAAATTCGAAATATGTACTTCCCGATGCAACTTTTTTTTGTAATTCTATCAAAAAAACAAATATTATCCAAATAAGGCTACTTTGTTTATAAAATGATGGGCGGTAATTAAAAACATTAGAACAAATTGAGCGTACAGTAAATATCATGTACTCACATGATACATGAAAACAATTTCTAATCCATCCAAATGACAAATGAGTTTGTTGATGGAATCATGGAATTCAGAAGGCATGATCTAATGACCAATGACAGATGACAAATATTGTGTACTCACATGATCTTAATTCAGCCCCAGAATTATAGTGGGCTCAAAGGTCTAGCCTACTGTTGTAAGCGAAAATTACATATCAGGCCTTTTCTTTTGTAGTCTCCGATTCTGTTCAAGCCCACATAACTGCATAATGGAAGCCATTTTGACCTCTTGAGGTCTCTCTAGGAATCTATTGTTTTTCACTCAACAGAGCTCATAGCTCATACGGTCAGTGACTAACAATGGCTCGTCTTCTATCAAAGAAACTCACCTCAATGGCCCTTAGTTCCCCATTTCCTTCCTCTCTCAACCACCAAGTAACTCTTTTAACCCCACTTCTTCGTTTCTCAACCCAAATCCAACAAAAAGAAGACCTGCCTTTCATAGCACAGTACCTCATCTCCTCCTTCGGCTTCTCTGCGCACCATGCGCTCAGAGTCGCATCTGACGCCCACCTCTCCCCGATCAAAACCCCAGATCGGCCTGAATCTGTTATGCGATTCCTTAAAGAAATCGGGTTAACGGATATGGAGATTAAGTCAGTTATCTCGTTACACCCTCGATTTCTTTCTTTTAGTGTAGAGAAAACCCTCAAGCCACGAGTCAATGAGCTGATAATAAGTGGCTTCACAAGAGAAACACTCATCCAATTGACCCGGTATAGTTCTTCGGCCACGACTTCAATTTTGGAGAAATTTTATCGGTAGTGATGAGGCATTTCTAAAGATAATCAAAAGGCCGATGGTCATTAATATGGACATTGTCAAGAAGATTGTTCCTCGAATAAATTTATTAAAAGAGCAAGGCTTGTCAGATGAAGAAATTGTGAGGTTAGTAATAAAGGAAACTAACATCTTATGTCAAAGCCCAGACACTATAAAGTCGAATATTGAGGAAATAGAGAAGCTAGGGTTCCCTCGTGAATCTAAAATGTTTTTGGCAGCACTGGTAGTCTACAGCTCTATGAAGAAGGAAACATTGGAGAGTAGAGTGGCTTTTTTAAAACGACTTATGGCTGGTCTCAGGAAGACATTAATTTGGCTCTAAAAAAATATCCTAATATATTGATTTTTTCTAAGGAGCATAAGTTCCACCATGGATTTTCTTATTAAGGTGGGGCTAGATCCAATGGATATAGCTTTGAGGCCTACATTACTTGGGTTTAGTTTGGAGAGAAGATTAATTCCTAGGCATTATGTGCGTATTGTCCTAAATTCAAAGGGTCTGAAGCTCAAATGCAAATTTTACACTGTGGCTAAGTTAGCTGAGAAGCAATTTGTTGAAAACTTTATGTTGGCATATAAAGAGGAGTTGCCGGACCTTGAGGAGGCATATGGTGCTGGAAAAATGCCTCTTTCATAATTTCTGTTTTCTAGTAATCTAGCTTCTACTAAAGAATTTTGTAGTGTTTTTTTTTTTGGAATGTAAGAATTTTGTAGTGTTTAACCAATGTAATGAGATAAGTGATGGGAACATCAAATGAGATAAAGGATTGAGGTATTTACTTTTATTTATTTGTTGTTTTTGATGTGGAAATCAAATGGCAAGTTTACTGATGATTATTGTATTGTTTAATTGAAGAATCTCGATCAATGGTTTCTCTTCTCATAGAGTAGTAAGCTTCCGATAGGTTCTTTGTGACGTCATAATTAATAATGAGCATCAGCTTCTGATAATTTTGAGAGCTTTAAAAAAATCACAGAGTAGAAATCTTATTTTGTTGACAATTATGAATAAAATTTTCAGGATGCACCAGGCTTTTCATTAAAATTAGTGATTTGAGTTTCCTGCCATTTTATCAAAATCCATAACTTGACTGGTTATATTCTGAAATTCATAATGTTGTACTGTATAATATTTAAGATTTATCTCGAGTTATGTGAAAGCATATGTTTTCTTTTTTCATAAAATACATAAAATAAAATATTTAGAATCACATATTATAGTAATCAAGAGATTTGAAGAATTCATACAATCCGGGATGTCAAATTTCAGATTGTATACAATCTGATTGTGTATTATAATTTATTTATAATCGAGATTTTGAAATCTTATGTTATATATGCAAGCCGAAATTTGAAATATCAGGTTTTATACAACCTGGTCGCGGGTCATAATCAACTTGATATTTAAAATATCAGGTTATATTTCTTTGTACTTAGCCCTAGTTATAATTCTAACTTGTGCTAAGCAAAAAGAAACAGCGAATTATAAGTTTTCTAGGCCCAATCAAAGATCCACTTCCTTCGATAACGGGTTCTACTCCTAAATCCTAATGGCGCGATCCACTTTACATCCTCTCTGTGTTTCCTCCCGATTAGCAGTCTCCAGCTCAAACTCCTAAATCCTAATGGGGTTTTCAGTCAACAAAAAGCTCGAACGGCTTGCAACAATGGTTCATCTTCTACGAAGGAATCGCGTCTCTCTGATTAACCTCTTCCCCTCTTATCGCCGCCACAATCCAAGAATTTTGACCCCTCACCTCCGTTTCTCGACCCAAACCCAACAACGGAAAGAGGATGTACCTTTCATTGCCCAATACCTCATCTCCTCATTCGGCTTCTCGGAGGAACGAGCGCTTAAGGTCGCAACTAATGGGCACCTCTCCCCGATTAAAACCCCAGATCGGCCTGAATCAGTGGTTCGCTTTCTTAAAGATACCGGTCTGACTGATGTCCAGATCAAGAAGGCCATATATTTGGCACCTCAACTGCTCTCTGCAAGCGTGAGCAAGACCCTTGAACGAGCTGCGAATGATGTGATTGTTGCTGGATTCACAAGGGAAACACTCGTCGAATTGATTCGATTTAATCCTCAGGTGCTTATCCATAATAATATTGTTTCACGACTTCAATTTTGGAGAAATCTTGTGGGTAGTGAGGAGGCTTTTTTGAAGTTCACGAAAAAGTGGGGGGTTTTTAGTTTGAACATTGATAAGAAGGTCATTCCCCAGATAAATTTATTAAGGGAGTACGGTTTATCTGACAAACACATGGCAATTCTATTACTGAAACCAGGCAATTTCTTACTTCAAAGCCCAGATTCTATGAAGTCGAATATTGAGCAAATCGAGAAGCTAGGGTTCCCTCGTGGATCTAAAATGGTTTTGGAAGGCCTGGCAGTAGTTAGTTCTATGAAGAAGGATACTTTGGAAAAGAAAATGACTTTTCTAAAAACGGCATATGGTTGGTCTCAAGAAGACATAAATTCGGCTTTTAAAAAGTTCCCTAGAGCATTGACTTATTCTCAAGAGAAAGTGAGTTCCACCATGGATTTCCTAATTATGAAGGTGGGGCTTAATCCAAGGAGTGTAGCATCGTGGCCTAGACTACTTGGGTATAGTTTAGAGAGGAGATTAATTCCTAGGCATTCTGTGCTCACCGTGTTGAAATCAAAGGGTTTGAGAAATAAATGCTCTTTTCCTTATGTAATAGACATAACTGAGAAACAATTTTTGGAAGACTTTATATTAAAATATAAGGAGGAGCTGCCGGATCTTGAGGAGGCATATGTTGCTGCTCGTGCCGGAAGGAGGCCTCTTTGATGATTTGTGCACATTTAATGAAGAATTTTGTAGTAACCGATTTTAATGTGGTGGTAAAAGTAATACTTTAACATGCTGGGTGATGTTATAGTGGTATTGATGTGCATTACTGGGTTTAAGATGGTCATTTTTTATCTGTTTATTGTTTTTGATGTCAGGACTCAAATAGCAAGTTTATTGGTAGATACTGTTTAATTTACAAATCTCGATCATTATGTAATCTCATAATAGCAATGAGCATCATGGTACTGATAATTTTGAGAGCTCAAAAAAAATTATGACAGAAATCCAATTCGTTTTAAATTATGAATGTAATTCTCGGCTTTAAAAGAAGGTTGTATGGGATTTTTAATTGAAACCTGT
This sequence comes from Juncus inflexus, assembly GCA_024447665.1. Lineage (NCBI taxonomy): Eukaryota > Viridiplantae > Streptophyta > Magnoliopsida > Poales > Juncaceae > Juncus > Juncus inflexus. The sequence continues at coordinate 15,507,009 of JAJHPC010000001.1, read as the reverse complement.
GATTTGAGTAAAAAACTGCCTTTTTTTCAGTTGAAGTCAGAAACTTGACTGCGGTTATGTTTCGAAATGTCGTACTATGTAATCTTGAGTTATGTAAAATCAGTTTTTTCATTTATAAAATTCATAAATTAAATATTTAAATTCTCGAATCATAATAATCAAATGATTTGAATGTAATTCCCTAGATTATTGATTTTTTTCTCAAGAGAACATACGTACCACCATGGATTTCTTAATTAGGAAGGTGGGGCTTAATCCAAGGAGTGTAGCTTTATGGCCTAAACTACTCTCCTATAGTTTGGAGGGAAGATTAATTCCAAGGCATTATGTGTTTACTGTATTAAAATCATAGGGTCTGAAACTCAAATGCATTTTTTACACTGTGGCTAGTATAACTGAGAAGCAATTTGTTGGAAACTTTATATTGGCATATAAAGAGGAGTTGCGGACTTTGAGGAGGCATATGCTGCTGCTCGTTCCAGAAAGATGCCTCTTTCATGATTTCTTGGCTTTTTTCTAAATAAGTTTGCAGTACTTGCACCAATTTTAATGTGGCAAGAAATGTTTGTGGAATAGAATTAATTGGATTGGTATATCCTACTGACTGTTTATTATTTATTGTTTTAGTTTACTGATGGTTATTTTACTGTTTATTAAAGAAATCTAGGTCATGAGTTCCTAATAAATTTTGAGAGCTTGAAAAAATCACGAGCAAAAATCCTATTTTGTTGAAAATTATGAATGTAATCCTCGGTTTTATGAGAAGGATGTGCTGAGCTTTTATTAAAATCTGAGATTTCATTTTCATGGTTTTTTTATTAAAGTTAATTGGTTAAAGAATGAGATTCAAAATGTTGTACTATATATTATACAAGATTTATCTGAGTTATTCAAAATCATTTATTTCTTTGATAAAATACATAAAATCAAATATTTAGAATCTCATACTATAATAATAATAAAAATTGAGTTTCTGTACAATCTGGGATGCCAAATATCATAATGTGTACAATCTGTTACATGAAATCGAGATTTGAAATCTCATGTTACAGACAACCTGATATCATTATATATGCAAACTGATATTGAAATGTCTGATGGGTGATAAGCAACTGAATATTTAAAATTTCAGGTTAGATGTATATCTATAGATCCTTGAAAGTTGAAACTGCGAAATGCACATGCATTTGCATGCGTCTTTTTAACTCTTCTCTATTTATGCTTGGTGTTCCATTTTCACGTTTTACACTTCTTTCTTCTTTGTATTCTGCCATGTAAATTAGTCATTTTAATTATCAGACAAAAAATTTCTACCTTGTGTTGGAGCAAAAAATCACAGGCAGATAATTATAAGCTGTCTAGTCCCAATGGCTTATTTTCTAACAGCGAAGCCCGCCTTCCTCAGTAACATCTTTCTCTCTTCCCGCCACCATAATCTATCAATTATGAACTCAACCTCCCATTCTTCAACCCAAATCGGATACGCCATTCATTGCCCAATACCTCATCTCCTCTTTCGGCTTCTCTGAGGATCGAGCGATCAAAGTCGCATCTGATAAGAACCTCGTCCCGATCAAAACCCCAGAGCGGCCTGAATCAGTGATACGGTTCCTGAAGGATACCGGTCTGGATGATGTCCAGGTCAAGAAGGCCATATCTTTGGCACCTCGACTGCTTGCTAAAAGTGTGAGCAAGACCCTTGAACCGCGTGCACGCGAGGTGATTGCTGCTGGATTCACAAGGGAAACACTCATCCAATTGATTCTACATAATCCCGATGTCCTTAACAATAATAACCTTGTTTCACGACTTCAATTTTGGAGAATTTTTGTTGGTAGCGAGTACGTTTTTCTGAAGTACATAAGAAACCGGGGGTTTCCTCATTTGGACATTGATGGTAAGGTCATTCCTAGAATAAATTTATAAGAGAGTACGGCTTATCTAATCAGAGATAGCATATATATATCGATGAATTCCCATTTCTTAATTAAAAGACTTGATTCTATAAGGTCGAATTTTGAGCAACTAGAGAAGCTCGGATTCCCTCGCGGATCTAAATTTTTTTTGGCAGGGCTGACTGTAATTAGTTCTATGAGAAAGGAAACATTTAACAAGAAAGGGGCTTTGTTTAGAACAACTTATGGATGGTCGGATGAAGACTTCAATGGCTTTTAAAAAATTTCCTAGAATATTGGTTTTTTCTCAGAACATAAGTACCACTATGGATTTCCTTATTAAGAAGGTGGGGCTTGATCCGATGAATATAGCATTCAGGCCTAGTATACTCTCATGTAGTTTGGAGAGAAGATTAATTCCTAGGCATTACGTGCTAGATGTCTTGAAATCAAAGGGTCTAAAAAATAAAATCAATTTCTACACTATGGTTATCATGCCTGAAGAACGATTCTTTGAAAAAACCATATTGCCACATAAGGAGGAGTTGCCGAAACTTAAAGAGTCATATGATGCTGTTTGTGATGGAAAAATGCCTCTTTTATGATTTTTGCTTTCTTTGTTATTGTCGAATAGAAATCAAATGGAATATTTAGTGAAGATTATGGTATGGTGGTTTTATCATTGTAATGTTTGGAGCTTTAAAGTATGTTTGTGCACCACCACTAGGTTAGTTTAATGGTTATGGTATCAACCCCATCTATCCATAGCTAAGGGGTTCGAATCCCGCGTCTAACAGGATTGATTTAAAAATTTAGGTGAAAGCATATGAGCCCACCTAAAAGAGAACAAAAATCAAGCGATCACTTGTCTCCCTAAAAAAAAAAAAATATGTTTTGTGAAAATCGTCAACAAACGAATTTGTCATTTGGAATCACGGATAGAATTGGAAATTGTTTTCATGGATCTTGTGTTTATGCATTATTTACTGGAAGCTCCATTTGTTGTAATGATTTTATTAAGCTGCATTCTTTATAAACGAAATTCGTAGTATATTATTTGATGAAGATTTCTTTATCGTACTGACTTTTTTATTTATTGAATGTTTTGACTTTTGATGTGGAAATCAAATGGCAAGTTCACTGATGATTATTGCACAATGTTTATTTAGAGAATCTTGTACTGATAGCACATTAAAAATCTGAGTGGGCCGTTTGAGCTTTTGGTTTGACTGAAATAGCAAGTTTATTGATGATTGTGATATTGTTTAATTAAAGAATCTCAATCATTATTTTTTTCTTAAAAAGTATTATGCTTTTTGATAGGATCTTTGTAATCTCATGATAGCGATGAGCGTGGTGGTACTGATAATTTTGGGAGCTCAAAGGTAATCCGTAATCATGAACTGAAATGCAGTTTTTTTAATTATGAATGTAATTCTCGGTTTTAATAGAACGTTGTCTGGGATTTGTACTAAAACCTGGGTTTTGAATAACTGTCTTTTTTATTGAAGCCATGAATGGTTATATTTCGAGAATCGCGTACTATATACTAATCAAAAAATTTCTCTTATGTAAATCAGATTTAATCTGATTATTTTTAATGATAAAATGCATAAAATGCATAAAATAAAAAATATATGTATATAACAATCAAATGATTTGAGGGTTTAGGTCAAATATCTGATTATAATATGATCTGAGTAAATATAGAATCAAGATGTGAAATCTTGTTTATAGACAACCCGAGATTATATGCAATACTATATTTGAAATGTCTGTTATGTATTAACTTGATCCTGGATGATATAATCATGTATTAACCAAATGTGAATGTTTTACATGCGACCTTGTATATACGTTGGTTTCTATCGCCATTATGCTGCTTCATGTATCATTTTCTTCTTTGTTTTAGTAAGGGTTTTAGTAAGCCCCGTCATTGTCTTGTTCCTAATTATGGATTTCCTGTGAATCTGTGGTGTACCAATAACAGTGGTATATAACTATATAGTTTATCTTTGTTATTTCGTAGACAAATTTGAGAACATGTCTGACAGAATTCTACCTTGGGTTAGGGGGGAAAAATCACAATAGCACAGAATTAGAATTATAAGGTCGCTAGAATTATCCGAGTACAGCCCACCATAATTTTATACAGTTTTGAAGTAGGTCGGATTTATTATTAATCGAAGGGACAAAGAAGGATCCAGTTCATTCACCTTGACCCCTCTCTGTCTCCCTCCCGATTCCGACTTGCAATCTCCAGTTCCTCACTTCCTCAGAACAATGACTCCTCTTCTACAAAGGAAGGTCGTCCTATTTCTCTCTTCTCGGCATCGCAATCTATCAATTTCGACCCCTCTCTTCCGTTTCTCGACCCAAATCCACGTGTCTTTCATGGCCCAATACCTTATCTCCTCATTTGGCTTCTCCCAAGAACGAGCGATCAAGGTCGCATCTGATAGGAACCTCGCCCCGATCAAAACCCCGGACCGGCCTGAATCAGTGGTTCGCTTCCTTGAGGATACTGGCCTGAATGTCATCGAGATCAAGAAGGCCATATCTTTGAGACCTCGACTGCTCGCTGCAAATGTGAGCAAGACCCTTGAACCACGTGCCCACGAGGTAATTGCTGCTGGATTCACAAGGGAAACACTCATCCATTTGATTCAACATAATCCCGACGCACTTACCATTAATAACCTTGTTTCACGACTTCAATTTTGGAGAAATTTTGTTGGCAGTGAGGAGGCCTTTCAGAAGCTCACTAAAAAGTGGGGGGTTTTTAGTTTGGATATTGATACGAATGCCATTCCCCGAATAAATTTATTAAGAGAGTATGGTTTATCTGATATACATATAACAAGTTTATTAATAAAAGCAGGAAATTTCATGCATTCAAGCCAAGATTCAATAAAGTCGAATTCTGAGCAAATAGAGAGGCTAGGGATACCTCGTGGATCTAAAAAGTTTGTGGAGGCGCTGAGAGTACTTACTTCTATGAAAAAGGATACGTTTGACAAGAAAGTGGCTTTGTTTAAAACTACTTATGGCTGGTCTCAGGAAGACGTAAATTTGGCTTTTAAAAATTGCCCTTATTTATTTAACCTTTCTCGAGAGAATGTAAGTTCCACCATGGATTTCCTAATTAAGAAGGCGGGGCTTAATCCAAGAAGTATAGCTTTGTGGCCTGCACTACTGGGGTTAAGTTTAGAGAAAAGAATTATTCCCAGGCATTATGTACTTACTGTGTTGAAATCAAAGGGTCTGAAAAGTAAATGGAATATTTTTACGGCGAGTACCAGGCCTGAAAAGAAATTCATTGAGAAGTGTATTTTGCCATATAAGGAGGAGTTGCCGGACCTTGAGGAGGCTTATGTTGCTACTTGTGCCGGAAAGATGCCTCGTTCTTGATTTTTGTAATTTTGACCATTTCTAATTTGTTAGTGAAGTGAGATTTTAGTTTGCCGATTATTTTTGTTGTGGAGTTTATTCAATTGGAGTGCTGTTAATCTGCTTTCTTTTGCTGAGAACATTAGATGTTAATTTATTGAGTGCTTTTGTTGGGAAAACTAGATACCGAGTTTAGTGATTATTATGATATTTTTATTTTAGGAATCTGATAGTTTAATGTCTTAATAACACATAGCATAAATGTTGTGAGCTACGGAAAATTTATAAACATAAATCTAATTTTTTAATAATTAATGTAATTTTCTGTTTATTAGGAGAATGCACCAGTTTTTATCAAAAAGAAAAAGAAAAAAGACAATGTAACCTAATAAACGCACAAACCTGGAACATGACTTTTGCCTTTCTTTATATGCCAAGATTCCAAGATTCCAAAGATCGTCTCATATATTAATATTAATATATATAATAATTCTAAACCCTCTTTTCTATAGTACTCTCACCAAATTGATCCACGCCACCACTAAATTTTATACAATATATAAAATGTTTAAATTGGGCCTCAATTTGATTGCTTGGTTATTAATCACCATTTTGTTAATATATATTTGGACCCTCTTTATTTTGTTACATGATGATCTTTTTATTTTTTTTAATTTAGTTTATTTTATGTTATTTCTAGAGGTGCCTTATTCTTATGGAAACAAAATTTTATTCTATAATACGATTTTAACGACTCTTGGCCTACTATATTGAAAAATGTCTTAAATATGATTATGTGAAGTAATGTTAATTTTTTACTATTCACAAGTTCAATTCGTATTGTACAAATTGAAAGGAGCAAATTATTTCATAATATATTCAGACTACATTACTCATTTTGTTATTATGTAACACAAAAAAAAAATGAAAACCATGACTTAATATGTTGTTATGTGATAGTTCAAATAAATTTCACTCAATTGTGCATCTATTTTTTCCTATTTGTTGAGACATCCGGCTACATTTCTCATTTTATTATTATGTAACAAACCATATCTTAATATGTTGTTATGTGATGGTTCAAATAAATTCCACTCATGTGCATCTATTTTTTTTTTTTCCTATTTGTTGAGACACCTGAGAAAAAAACTTGTGAAAATTTCGCGCAAATAGTGAGTATTCCTTGTTTCTTCTAATATATAAAGCTTATGATTTGGGTTTCTTCTAATATATAAAGGTTATGATTTGGGTATTTTTGACACTGTCCAATTTTTGGATCTTTTGTGACCATTACTCAGTAGACAATGATGTGGTGGGTCAAATACAATCCATTTTGGATTTCTGTAATACCCTTATGAAAGGCTTTGTTATTTTAATCTTTCAGCACAGAATTGAGAGAGATGGGTCAATTTTTTTTTTATTCCCCCAGTTAACAACAACATAGCCCACTGCATCCAACAGCCCAATTCGTATAAGCCCCCATAACAAGTCAAGTAGACAATCCTTATGATGTTACCATTGTATATAAATACTATATGGTATGTAGATAATGAGAGGTGGGACTAAACTTTTGGGGGAAAAAGAGAACACACATGCCTAGTTTTTTTCTCATTTAATATTGCTAGGCCAGATCCATATAGACCGAAACATGTATAAAGCACAGTTCATACGAACCAGATTTACACATCTATATATATATATAAATCTTCCTAGCTCACATAGTCACATGGGTGATTCTTCATTTTATATTATGCACTACTAATATAACGAGTCAACTTATATATGCTAAAATGACCCGTTACATAAAATAAAATACGTACAGCTAACAAAAAATATAGTACTTTTCTTACACCAAAATATTTTTATGGCATGCTCAGATGATTATTCCTGTAGCGGGCCTGTCTCTTTAAGAATATGTGACCCGCATGAAATTTATGAGGGCTGGATGAGCATGTTTAAAATTAGCACAAAATAAATAAAAGACAACGTATCATTTCGGTACCTGATAATAGCATGCTTCCAAATGAAAAAAAAAAATTTTCAATTTATATAAAAAATAAAAGTCTACAAAATAAATTATAACTCTAACCATAATTCATTAATACATTTAAGTTCATTATAAATCTAATTTATTTAAAAACTATAATTTTCATAACGATGCTCTAAACAGCTAAGCCAATCAAATCCCAACATATGTTGCCTTCCAAGTTCTATGAAACTTAAAATAGCCCATTTTGATCATTGAACAAATTCAGTGTGTATCCTAAAAATTAATAAATTAACAATCCGAGGGATTTTTTGGTGGATGATAAATTTATTGTTCAAAAAAGTTTACTCCTACAAAACAGCAAGCCAAGATAATTACAGCTAAAAATATAAGTACTTCAAATTGTCATGTTCGACCTTTATTTAAAAAAAAATTTAATAACCTTTATTAAAATGTTGTTATGTATGATGCATAACCTTTAAAAAAAATGTCATTATAACGTTTTAAATGAAGAATATTATCAAATACCTTGCTCAATGTAGGACATATTGTGTATACCCTTAAAATAATTTAGAACCCGGCTCCAAACAAATTTTTCGTTTAAATTTTCTAAAAAACTGAAAAACAAAATGTTAAAAAGGGGATTGAACCCTGGTCTTTCCAGAGCACCAAAGTCTTCAAAGATGCTGTATAACCATCTGAAAGATATTATATGGAATGAACAAAAGAATTAATATACTAATATTGAAGCTATATTCCTTATTTATGATATCATCGGGAAGCCAGGGCTGTCGTTGGCACCCCCTAATTCCGTCCATGGATAGAGAAAAAATTTGCAGTATGCATCATAATATCTACAGTGTGATGAAAAATATGAATGCTATTTTACAAAATATAAGAATCGTACTACTTGGCCCCTATAAAATGATAAATAAAAAAGTATCTATAAGAAAATATACACTCAACTTATATCAATACATCACGTATAACCTGACAAAAATGAAAATATCTAAGCAGACAAAACATGAAACATGGAAGTATCGGTCTCTCATACCACTCTCAAACTATCATGAGTAGATAAAACAGCAAAGTATCAGATTTTAAAAAAAAAAAAGGCAAAGCGTTGGTTATATCTTTCTAAATTTATTATTCTTAATACCTTGAGAAACTTAGAATTAAAAAAAAACATTGTTATAGCACCAATAAAATTTATATATCATTTTGGCATGCAAACTTTTATAAAATGTGAAAATTACAATAATTGATTCCGAGTGAACACACTAACCAATAGTCAAGTCATTTGAAATCATATGAAATGTAACATTCGTATTGAGAGCTGCTAGATGAACATCTAATGGTTTGTATGTACATCGCTTAAGCTGACATATAACGCTATTAGTTGGTAAATAAAAACCAAGAGCGTTCGAGGTAATCATTGAATTTTTTTATTTTATTTATTTGGCCATAAATGATAAAAGCATAGTCGGGTGAGATTTGGCCAATGTGATTCTTTGTGGAACTTAATGGATTGCATCGTTATTATTTACCCATATAAGAATTGATATAAACTCATTATAAAGATAATAACTCATATATATTAAGGAAAAAAAACTCCTTAAATATTTATAATGCTATTTTGATTATCATTGTGAAAATTGCTTCCCAGAATGTTGAAAAGAAATAATAAATAAATTAGCAAGCACCATGTAATTGGCCAATTAAATATTGTAAATTATCCGAAAATAGTTATCTCTCTCTATATATATTACATCTCTCAAAAATCTGGATCACTTATTCTCAAAAAAAAAAAAAAAAAAAAATTCTTTATTTTAATATTAAATATGAAAATTAATGTTTAAAACTTTCTTGAAATTAAGTGAAGGAAATGTGAGAATGATCATTTAAAAATGAAATACAACTTAGTACTTTTTATATAATCATATTTGAAATGAACAAAAGTATGCCAAGCATATCCAATACATTTTCTGTTTGCTAATATTTGAAATGCACAAAAATAGTTACATATGAGTCTATGACCCCGTATTTCTCAAATGACACCGAAGCGGAACAAGTTCCTCTCTAGTATTATTCAAACTTTGAAATCTCATGTAATAAAATACTAAAATCAGATATACTCAAAATATGGGATTATAATACCGAAAAGATCTAAAGTTTCATGTTTTATAAAATCCGGGATGTGAAATCCCGGATATATATATATATATATTTATTGTGGACAATCAGATCCTGGATTATAATTATAAACACAGCAACCGACACGCACGTGCATTGCACGCCCTTTTTTTTATTATTTTTTTTAACTCTTCGTTTTTTCCCTCGCCATTCGCTGCTTCGTCTTTCGTTTTCCCGCTCCCTCAATTCTATTCGTCTCCTATCTTCCCCCATTCCTCCATTCCTTCCTCCAAGAGAGAAGAAAGTGTAATAGAGAGAGGGAGAGGGAGAGGGAGGAATGGGGATACAAGGATTGTTACCGCAGCTCAAATCAATAATGGAGCCGATACATGTGGAGAATATGAAAGGGCAGACGGTGGCTGTAGATACTTACTCATGGCTTCACAAGGGCGCCCTCTCGTGTAGCACTCAGCTGTGCAAAGGCGTACCCACTACTAGGTTTTGAGCTTACTGTCCTGTGACCAATTTTTAATTTCGCACGAAGATTAGGAAGTCTAGGTTATTTTTGTTGATTTCTGTTCTTTTCGTGAGATTTCTTGTCAAGCTTGTTTTTTCTTATCTGGCACTGTCATGTTGGATTAAGAAGAGGATAAAAAGTTTTTGGTTTTATTTATTCATCAATTTGGTTGTTTGGCTGAAAGATAGGATCTTTGATTTCTTTTCCTGTTGTTTCATCTGAAAGTACATTTCGAGATTTGGGTCTCTCCTGCCCTATTTTGGTTATATTCCCCTATTTTCTATTCATCTATTTGGTTATTTTTGCGTATTTATTATTCATCTATTAGTTTTATTCACCGTTTAGTCAATGTTTATCTTTTGCATTGTGCAATTTACTTTATTCACTAGTTGCATTTGACTTCCCGTTCCAGAGCCTATCATATTTACAGAAAAAAAAGCATTTTACTCTTTAGTAACTGTCCACCAAGAAATGAATTTGCAACTATGAAGCGTGTAGAATATTCTTTTGATTTGACATTGTATTTATTTATCAAATCAATCAGGCATATTGACTATTGCATGCATAGAGTAAATTTACTAAGGCACCATGGTGTTAAACCGATTCTCATTTTTGACGGAGGCCTTCTACCAATTAAAGATGACCAAGAAACAAAACGATCAAGGTAAAACCCTAATCAACCTATTACTTTTTCATGCTTTCATTAAATAACTAAAGTTAATATAATTATTATCTTTAATAATAATAATAATACTTGGTTTTGTTTTAATAATTCAGGTCAAGAAAGGAAAATATGGACCGTGCATTGCAACATGAATCAGCTGGTAATTCAAAAGCTGCATTTGAGTGCTATCAAAAGGCAGTTGATATTTCACCTTCAATTGCTTTTGAATTAATTAAGGTTAAATTTATTCTATAAATTGATTCCCCAAATGTTCAATTCAACCCTAATTTATCGTTAAATATGCAATTAATCCTCAATTTTAGAAAATAATTTGAAATTACGTGCATTTAATTAAGGTTTTGAAGAGAGAGAAAGTGGAATATATAGTAGCTCCATATGAAGCTGATGCACAAATGGCATTTCTATCAATAAAGAAACTTGTTGATGCTGTAATTACAGAAGATTCTGATTTAATCCCTTTCGGCTGCTCAAGAGTCAGTAATTTTTCAAATTAACCCTCCATAATCTCACATTTATATTTTGATCCTCATATTATTTATTAGTCCTTATTTTTTTTTCAGATTATATTCAAGATGGATAAATTTGGGCAAGGAGTCGAGTATCAGAGCTCAAAGTTGGGCAGAAATAGAGAGCTTGATTTGAGTGGATTTAATCAACAAATGTTGCTTGAAATGTGCATTTTGAGTGGCTGTGATTATTTACCGTCTTTACCTGGCATGGGAGTGAAAAGAGCTCATTCTTTAATCCAAAAACTCAAAAGCTATGAGAAGGTAAATTTTAATTGAAAATTTTCATAAAAATCCTGAATTTTCTCATATTTATAGAAAACTCCTTGACTTTTTGAAATGTTATAAAACCCCCTAATTTTGACTTTTTTAGTTCAAACAACCTCTAGCCTCTTTATTCTAATATAAAATATGGCTGAATAGTAATGAAAATGTTTTCAAAACTGATATTTTTCGAATAAATTCTGCAAAGTTTGATTATCAAATAGGATATTTATGAGTTCACAATATGATGGTAAAGACATTGTTTGCTGATGATGAATGAATTATTTTGCAGGTAATAAAGCATGTGCGGTACAGTGGGGTATCTGTGCCAGCTCATTATGAGGAGAGTTTTAGAAGGGCAATTCAGTCATTTCAGCACCAGCGAGTTTACGATCCTTCAAAACAGGATATTGTGCATTTGTCAAATATACCTCAAGGCCTAACTGATGACTTGGAATTTTTAGGCCCATATCCTTTTTTACAAATATTTATATTATTCTGATATTTTATTCTTCATTGAGTTATATGCTTAATTTTTTTCCTTAATTATTTTTTACATGGTTAGAACAAAGCATTGCGAAAGATATAGCGGAAGGGAATCTTGATCCAATAACCAAGATGCCATTTGAGGTAAGTTTTGTATAATCAAACATTTTACTTGCAATAACTTTTTTTTGGAATATTAGCGTTATTTTAATGAAGGAATCTTATTTTTATGATTTATAATAGGATAAATCAACAAAAGATGGATTATTGGTTCCTGAAAAGACTTATCAAGTAAAAGAAAAAGAACCTGGAATTGCAAGTACAAGGAAAAAGCTAGACTTGCCTATACAAAGAAACATCTTAACAAATTATTTTTGTATCCTTTCATTTTTATTTAAAACTCACATTTTACTATTAGATATCTAATTTAATTTAAATTTTTGAATCCTTAATTTTGAGAAGGCTTAGCGTCTCTAGAAGCAAAGAGGAAATTCAGGGCTCCGAAACCCGCTTCAAATAATCAAATGAAAAAACAGAAAAGTCCAATAATTGAATCATCATCTCAAAATGAATTTCCATCTCAAACTGAATTATCATCTCAGAATGATTCATATGATAATTCACCAAGTTTAACCAAGGAAATAATTACGCCTCCAATAGTGGATAATATAAGTCCGATAATTAGTTCAGAAGGGACTGAAACTGATGTAATTTCACAAGATTCAATCGCTACTTTATCCAGCGTAATTATTCTGTTTTTTCTTTCTTTTCTTATGAATTATATAGGGTAATTAGACTCAATTAAATATGCTTATTTTTATATATTTATTTATTTGTTTGTTTTGCCCAGATGGAAGAGAAGTGTTCTGATGAAGAATTGAAACCAAGGGAGCCACCATGCCTAAATGGTAATTTTTTCATCTCATTTGAATTTTCAATTTGTTGATCATAATTCAGCAATTTATGTAATTTTTCATATTAACCAACTTTATGTTTTTTCTGTTAGAACCATCAGATCCAATTCTGACGCCGAAACCAACAGCTTCTCATTACAACTCGTTTGTACAAAATTCCCCTAAAATTAACAATTTGCATCCTGTGACCAAAAAGCCTATAGTGAGAAGTTCATATTTCAAGCATAAAGAAACTGATCAAGAAAATGAGACGCAAAGCGAGGAGCAGAACAATAAGGAAAATGATAACACGTCACAACAGAATTTCTACAAAAGTATATTAAAGAGGAGAAAACTCAGCTTGAGAGATACTAGTAACATTCATGTGGTATGTTTATTTTATCGTTTACTCTTTTTTTATCTGAATTAGTATTCTTTTCTTTTGCTTGGAAACTTGAATTAATTCGTGAGCTTTTCTTTCAGATTACTACAGAATTGAACAACAAAGAGATGAGTCGAGCTCCAGTTTGTCGTGATGAAGGTACAAAATAAAGATAAGAAGGATTTTTACTATTGTAGTATTCAATTTTTATATTTATGCAAGTAAGATTTGTATTTCATTTATGTAGAACCTAATACTATTGCGACTCAACTTGAAGAGACTGATATGGAAATGAAAGGTGAAGGGAAATACGGATGTGATATCTCTCATGTGAATAAATATGCAGTAATTGCAGAAAAATCGTTGGATAAATTTGCATCTCTCATTTCAGGCTTTAGATACAATTCATCTGGCTCTCGTGCAAGTGGGCTTCGTGCCCCTCTGAAAGATGTACAAAACACTTGTTCTGCTAGGTACTAATAATATTTTGTTTTCTTTGCCAAAGTACACATTTTTAATTTCTAGTAAATTTTCTTTTTGTTTTCTATCGATGTGAGTAAATTTTATATTTAATTAGTTATGTTTCTTGTATGTGGCAGGTTGCCGCTCCAAAGAAAAAGGCCTTCAGTTCAGCCGATTGACATTACTGAGTTTTCATATAACTCGAAAAAGAAAGATACTGTAGAGTCATCAGAAAATTAAGGTTGTGATGATTATCTTGCTTCAAGTCGGTCGTGTACAATACGTGTATGCGTGCTCATTTATTTCAAAGAGTGCATTGAGCCTCTTTTTTTGTAGCTATTGTTTTCCTACCCATACTTAATTTATTAAAAATAACAATTCAATAGATGGTTGAAATTATGACGCTAATTATCAAAGCTTTCCTAAATTTTGGATTTTAAATGTCTATATTGTTTACTCTGAACATTTGATGCAAGGGAGTATCATATCATCCAATTTTACAGTTTTTTGTGATAGTGGCTTTCTATAATCTGAACATTTTGAATCCATAATCTGGCAAATAAAACCTTAATTTTTTTTAAAGAAAAATGAACATTTAACATAAGTAATATATATATTTTTTCACCAACTATTTTTTTTGTAAACACTGAACACAACTTAAAAAAATAACCACACAGGAAACTTACCTGTTCACGCTCTAAATACATTAGAGCGACTACGCAATCTGTCTTCATTATAAAATTGATTTAAACTAGTTCAAATTCAGCTTTTGCAAAAAGAAAAAAAACTTGATTAATCTGCTCCCCTTATACCACAAAATATAAAATGACCAAGCAACCAACGAAATCCTAGCCATGAAGAATACAACCAAAATCAAGCTCTAACATTCCCCAGCCAGAAAAACAACGGAAACTGCGCGATCGCCATAAACAGCAACATATAATGCTGCATGCTCGAATGCTGGCTCCTCATCTCAGTCAACAGCACTCTCTTCATCGTCTTCACAAGGAAAACCCCCATGCAAATACTCAGCCACGGCATTAAGAAATAATAACTGTAATTCCATAATATCCTCGCGATGATGGATAACGAAAGGCCGGTGAATAAATACCCGCCGTAAGCGACCAAGTCCAGCAACGGAGCCTCGCCTCCTCCCATTGAGTATAAGAGGACTTTGAGGAGGCCCACTTGGGTTAGCCATCCGATCAAGCCTCTTGTGAATTGGTAGCTCAGCCCTTCTGGACTAAACCTGTTTGTAAAAGAAATATTAAGAATTAAGTATAGCTAGAAAAAAAATATTATGAGGAAAATTTACAAAAAAGCCCTTGAATTATTGGAAATTGCAAAAATAAATAAATAACTTAAATTTTTTTTTTAACTACACTATAAGAAAAAAATATTTCAAGAGAGGGAGACTAATTAAACTTTTAAGTTTTTTTCTCAAACAATTAGAATAGGAAACTTTGCAAACCTGTCGAGTAAAAGAAATTGAGAATTATATATGGTTAAAAAAGTTAAAAGAAAAATTTGCAAATAAGCCCTGTATTATTGGACTTTACGGAAAAAACCCTACATTAAACTATTTATAGGGTCTTTTTACATTTTTTTTGCGAATACCAATCATGCAGGGTTTTTTTGCAATTTCCAATAATGCAAGGTTTTTTTTGCAAATTTCCCTTTTAGTTTTTTGTGGAGTATAAGAGTGGGATTGAACTGAACTTACTTGCCCATGAAGCCGAGTGAGAAGCCGGCGAGAATGACATAAGTGGCGAAGGCCATGAATGGGATGTATAAATCAGGGGCATTTATGTCATAAACTGGAGGCTTGTATGAAAGTCTTCCACCAACTGGCTCAGAAATCCTAGCCCAGTGCCCCTTAAAAAAGAAAAAAAAATTAATTAATTGGAAAAAATAAAAGTGATAATAATATTTAAAAGGTAAAGTAGACTTACTCTGTGGAGAAATGGAAATAAGACAACTTTCAATTTATTGCGCACGTACTGATCGTTCACTTGGAAATAGTACTGAGGATTGGAGAAATACCGGCTAATCTGAATAGTTTAAAAAATGTAAAATGCTAAACAATGGCAAGAATCGTAAAATTAGTTAATTATGTATAATTTCTTTGTTTACATTGCTTTGCATGAATTCAGAACTGGAGCCTAAGAATTTCTCTCCGTACGCACCAAGTCCAGTCTTAATGAATTCGGATCCAGCACCGTAAAATGCGTTATTAAATGGGCTTTGTTGTGAATTTAGTGGTGGGCCTTGTGGCCCAGCTTGGTTTGCCATGTTTGGATTATACATAGCTGCAAAAGTAGAAAGCTTTAGAGAAAAATGCATCTTAATTGCAAGAAACATTTGCAAATCAAACAAGATAATGGACATATTATTAAAAAAAAGAGAGAAAAATGAAAAAAAAAGTTAATATATGGAATTCATTTCCTTTTTAGATTTAAAAACATCAAAGAAATTTGTACCAATAAAAAAAAGGATTGCATACTTATATAGTGAGATGAATTGTCTGGTACCAACAAGTACGAACCAGAATCAAATTGGTACCAGCCATGGCTGGTACGAGATCTTAGTTTGGTGATACAATAAGTGGCCATTTGATTTCTTTGATTCAAGTGTGGTATGAAATTAATCTTGGGGATTTCAATAGGTATTTTTCTTTAACTGATTTAACTAGCATAGAACCAGATTCTTCAAGAATAAATAGATCCAGTTTTTCTCAAAATAGGATTTCATGATCTAAAAGTTGGGGAAATTGTAGTAAATAGAATATTTTAGGGTTAATTCCCCGAAATACGTGTTAATTTTTCAATTATCCCCAAAAAGAAAATTACAGAAAAGAGAATATGTGCAGATCTAAGAAAATATTAACTTTGAAAAATAGATGAAGTGTCTTTCATTTATTTCCCACGTATTACCGCTCATACGTTTCTAAAACTAACGATTTATGATAAATATCCAAGAAATTAGGGGAAAATGAAATGAGAGATCAATTAGCATCTAAAACAAAAGAATGACGGTTACCTTCAGAAATTTTTTATCTAATTTCGTCCTTTACAATTGAAGCGGGACGAACAGAAAGGCGAACGATGAGAAGAAGATCGATGATCTGTTTTCAATTTTTTTCAATTTTCGGATTTTACTTCGGATTCAAGCTTTTCGTCGGCTTCTTTTTACCCTTTGCTCTGGAAAGAGAAGGAATTAGCTGGATCGAGATTTACAAGGTGAAAGCTTTGAAATGGGCCATATCAGGCCTTATTATCCATATTGCCTATGTCTATAAAAGACCATGAGTTTGCACCGATCAATATGGACTTTATCCATTTATATCAACACAAGTCATAAACATTTGACGTGTCTCGTTTTAATTGGTTGGTTCTTAATGAACCCGATCCATTTGGGAAATTATCACCATTTATTTAAAATGGGCCAACGAAGGCCTTATTTATACATGAGGCCTGTAAAGCGTATAAAAGATCATGAGATTGAACCGAACAATGTAAACTCATCCGCTTAGAACAACACACGTCAGAAGCATTTGACCTGTCTCATTTTAATTGGTTGGTTCTTGATGAAATAGATCCATTTAACAAATTATCATCAGTCATTGACTTCTGCCCCAATTTCGCGCAATTCAGTTCACTCTCAGAAGAAGTAAACAAGGAAAGATTCATGGCGAGAGGCAGGAGAGGAAAGCGCGAGCGATCCGACTCCGCCGCGCCTCCGCCTCCGCCTCTCTCTAAGCGTCTCCGCCTGCCTTCCCCCGCTGGAGATGTTGCCTCCGCCCCTGCCGCCGCTGTGAGTGCGCCGGCGCAAGTCATCGTTACTGGTCTGCCTTCTGATTGTAGCGTGCTGGAGCTCAAGTCTCGCCTCGAGCAGTACGGTTCTGTCTCACGGATTAGAATTGATGCGTCTGGATCTGGTCATGTGACCTTCAGGTCTGATGCGGCTGCTCAGGAAGCGATTTTGGCTTCTCTTGATCCGAGATTTGGTATCTCAGTTGGTTCCAACAAGGTTAGAGTTTAATTTGTTGTTCCTTGTGATTTTAATTTTTAACTCATGTTTATTTTCAAAAAAAAGATTTTAACTCATGTTTTGGGCCTTTCAATTACCTCACGCAAGTATAACAATATATAATGAGCTGAGGAAACTCAATTAATCTTGTAGATTATATCATAATTAAATCTCAATTAAAAACAAAAAAAGAGCTGAGGAAAAAATGCACAATTGCTAGATTATCTGACAGGTACTTAATTTTTCACTTTTCTTCTTGTCACAGATTTTGGTGATTCGATCAAGTGAAACAGTGTTAGAATCAAAGGCCAGGATTTCATCATATCGCTATTCGAAACTGCTTAGACCTGAACCGCCATTGAGCAAACATGGAAGGAGCAATAAAAAACTCACTGCTGGAGAATTAATTCCAAGCACCAGAACTGAACTGGATTCTCGTTTCAAAGGAAGAGAGATAGTTGCATATGATGATCTCTTTTGATATATTTCATTTACTGGTTACAAGTTAGGATATTTATGTTGAGTGTATTTTTTTTTTCTGTTGTGTTCCTTCAGATGTAATAAGTACTTGTGGTTTTCAATCTTGTTTTCTCATTTATATCTTTGTGATTTTTTATCTTTTGTTAAGATTATTTTATTTACTTGAAGATCATGTTGAATGTTGAATGTTGAATGTGATGAACTTATGAAATAAAACTTCTGTCATTGTAAACCAGACCAAAAATAAAAAAATAAATAAAAAGGCCTTAATTTATACAGCTATTGGTGATATTTTCTTTAAACAAGGTTAATAAAGGCCTCCTGATGGAAGCTTTAAATGGGCTAACAAGCCGTTATATAGTAGAAATTAAAATTCCGATTTTCTACAAGCCGGAAATGAAATCCAGGTTCAATCAAAACTCCCGTAATGAATTCTCGGTTCTTAACTACTACCCCGTTACGTTTCTCTCAGCTGACAAATAGAAGGCTGTGATGAACGAGTCGACTGAACAGGGGAAGAAAGAAGAAGAGCGGGGAGAGATTTGGGGATGGAGCTGGGGCGCCGGAACGGACGGGCAGCTCGGTACCGGTATCTTTGAAGACCGGTACGTTCCTCAGCGCCTCATCTCCTCTCCTCCTCTCTCAATTTCTCACATCGCCTGTGGCGGAGCTCACTCCATCGCTCTCACACGTACTTCATTTTTTCCAGCAAACTTTCTTTCAATTTTGGTTCGTAATTGAAGGAATAGATTATTTTACCCTTTTCAGATGATGGAAGTGTATATACGTGGGGGAGAGGCAGCAATGGTCAGCTTGGGCATGGCGATTTAGAAAACTGCTCTAAACCTAAGCTTTTGAAGTTCTTTGAGAATTTGAGGATATCTCGTGTTTCGGCTGGATGGAATCATTCTGGATTTGTTACAGGTTTGCTTAATTCTGATCGTAAATTTCGTCTTCTGTTCTTAGTTCTAGTATTACAGGTTTTTAAACTGTTACTATTTATTTTAGATACTGAAAGACTCTTTATGTGTGGAGATGGATCATTTGGGCAGCTTGGGACTGGAGATCTCCAATCATATAACATTCCTATTGAAGTTCAATTCTTTGAATCAAAGCATGTTGAAGAAATAGCATGTGGGATGCGTCATTCACTTGTCTTAATTAATGGTAAATTGTTCTTATGAAAAAATAATTCAATTTTTACGTTTTACGTGTACTTTAGTCATATTAATTTGTGCTATAATCTATACAGGAAATTTTGTGTATGGATTTGGATCTTGTAGACACGGCCAAATTGGGAAACCTGCAAGTGGGGCCCAAAGGTTCTGCACAAATCCTGAAATTATTCAAGGATTTGAGAATTGTAAAATAATTAATCTATTTGCAAATGGAGACCACAGTGCTGCATTAACTGGTTTGTATTTACATCTTTAATCATCATATTTTTCATATTTAATTATTTATGTTAAAGAAACTGCAACAAAATGAGAAGGAAGAGAAAAAGGGTTAATTAAACGGATTTAGTGAACTTAAATTGTACAGGGAATATATATTCAAATTGGTAGTACACTTTCTCATTTTTGTTTTTGTTTTTACTGTACATGTGAATAATTCTAGATTAGATAACAGGGAATTATACATATGGGGCAGAGGATTTAATAAGGCTGAAAATGATTTTTATCCAAGACTTGTACAAACATCTTTAAAGATTTCTCAAGTTGCATTAGGATGGCATCATGCCTTAATTTTATCTGGTATGTATATTTTATTAATTACTAATTTTGTATGTTATTTTACGTGAAATAATACTTGTTTGTGTGTCATGTGTTTATTTATTTCATTTTTTATTTTTTGGACTGATTTAATAGAAGGTGAAGTGTATATGCTTGGTGCTTATCGACATTCAAATCTTGATGGTTCCAAATCTTCAACTAATTGCGTAGATGGTTAGTTTTTATTTTTTACTAACTTCACATTATACTATTTATATTACCATGCAGGAAATATATTTTGAAATTTTTATACGATTTAAGTAACGATTATTTGTATTTTGTTATATTTAGAAAGAACCACACAGCCAAAACTCGAAATGATACCGTTTCTTGAAGGAGAAAAAGTGATGCAAATTGCTTCTGGTTCTGAGCATTCTGCTGCACTAACAGGTATACTATTATTACTTATGTGCAAAATCATTATTATCTCATATAAATTTAAAACCAAATTGGGAAATATTTACCTCATTTGATTATAATTTATATTTACATAAACCCCTTTTTGAATTAGATAAAGGAAAATTAATGATGTGGGGATGGGGAGAGCACGGCCAGCTTGGATTAGGAGATATTTGTGACCAAACATTTCCTCAGATTGTTAAGTTAGAAAAAGAGGAGGCTCCATTTGCTGATCCACTTGCTGTATATTGTGGTAGTGGGTTTACTATTGTGACCAGATTAGGTCAATAAAGAACTAATGTGTCATTAATTTTGCTTTGGCATGATGTTATTTAATACCAGAGTAACTACATCCTATGTATTTTTTTTAAATATATCTATGTAATTTTCTTTACTGGTTAGTAGTTGACTGGTTGTTAGTTGGCAGTTGTTACTGTTTTGAAGAGCGTGAAAGTCACATGGAAAAATTCATTCCAAAAATTAAATTAATGCTAAAAATAATCACATAAATACGAGTACATCTTGACTTGATTTTCTATATTAATGAAAAAAAACTCAGCCACTTGCGATCTATATACCCACTTGATGCATTTGAGTAGAAAATGATTGAATATAGAACTAACGTTCAACTCTCAACTGGTCAGTATTAGGCATGTGGCTTTTTTCGACAGAGATTACTCAATATGTACATATATATTCTAGATTATTCTTCCATCGTCCCACTTGAAACATAAACAGTTAATACAAGAAAGTATGGCATTTAATTTAACTAATAAACTATTACTAGAATAGTCTACAAAATTTGTGTCTGCATGATCATCGTTATGCAATCATTGCATCATTTTTTGGTTCTTCACTTGCAACCACTTGCTTGTTTGATCTTCTTAGCTCGCCCACCCAATGGATCCGTCTTTCCCTGCATTTTTTGTAAAGAAGTTTAGTTACATGTATAAATAGTATGTAGTACACAGTATTAAAATATGGATTGTTAAAACACAGCACCAAAAAAAAGTTACTATTTTCAACAAATCAATATAATCAAATCACATGAAATGGCAATTCAGGTTGACTAAAGTTAAACAAAACAAGAAAATAAAAATCGATTGTTACGGTCCAAATTCGCCGTGGCACATAATGCAAAAACAAACAAAACAATGTCTAGCTACATATTCAACACCCTATCGATCCATTAAATGCTCATACATCAAATATGCATTAAACGCGACTAAATTAGTTAACATTTCACATTTATTTCCGTCACAAGTTGATTAGCCCAACACTTCATACAACCAAAAAAGAACAAAACGAATAACCATTTATTTCCCCCAAAACACAATTACGTTAGCAAAATTGCCAATTTAACCCCAGCAGAAACACAATTAATTACGCTTCAAGTCAACCGTCCAACAAACCACCATATATAAAACAACCCAAAACCCTAAAACTAGTTTATTTGGGATTGGAGTTCTTAGCAGAAGTAGGAAAGGGCAGGAGATTCACCAGTCGCTCGAGCATCCCTTTGGAGAAATATCCTGTGAAAGGCTGAGGGACAGCTGGAGGCGGGAAATCCTCAGCCGGCATTGCAAACGGCCTTATCAGTTTCTCAAATTTGTTTAGGGTAGCGTAGGATCCCGCTTCCTGTAGTCTTTCTGGCCCGTTTATTGGTAGTATGTGGTCTTGCAGGTGGGATGAGCCTTCCCCGCCTTCTTTCTGTAATTATTATGAATGAGTTTGTATTAAAACTTAAAATATGATATATTTTGCTTTTTGGAAGGGTAAATTTGAGTTTTTGGAAGGCTAAATTTGATATTTGTATTTACACAAGGTAAGAGTTTGATTTTTTCAGTTTTTTGAAGGGCATAAAAATAAAATATTTTTTTTTGTTTACTACTTAGTTTGTTTGATTTTAGGTTTCTAAACTTTTTGTGTGAAAG
Organism: Juncus inflexus; assembly: GCA_024447665.1. Classification (NCBI taxonomy): domain Eukaryota; kingdom Viridiplantae; phylum Streptophyta; class Magnoliopsida; order Poales; family Juncaceae; genus Juncus; species Juncus inflexus. Next base: position 15,484,795 of record JAJHPC010000001.1, on the reverse strand, counting down.
CTCTATAATTATTATTTTTTAATTATTTATAAGAAATAAAATAAAAATACCTCAAAAGGACTTAAATCTGCGCCTCTGCTGAAAGTCATCTCAATACGGAACCTCTTTGGATCTTCTATCGGCACCTGAAATAACTCATGTAGTCAAGCTCCCTTGTTTTAAATATACTCCAAAAAAATAATAATAAAAATAAAAAGGCAAAAAATAATACCTCGACATTTTCAAACATTCTTAAAACAATATAACTCATATAATCAAGCTCCCTTGTTTTAAAAAGCCGCTCCAAAGCGCTCAGAGAAACAAGGCCTTCTTCTCCTTGTAAAGATTCGTCCAAATTGCAGTATCTCAATACGTTCATTAGTGAATGTATATGTGATTCCTGTCAAATAAAATAAAACACAGCTATTATTTTATTGTTTCAGATTAAAAATGAAAAAATAACTCATAAAATAAAATCTAGATAAGTTTTATATATTTTCTTACCGAGGTAAAGTAAAGCCTGGTGCGAACTTGCCGCTCAGGTGATTTCACATCATTTGCATATCTGAACAAAAATAAATAAATAAATAAATATAGTAAAGCATAAATATAGTAAAAAAGGAAGAAAATATTATTTACTTTGGATCTAAGCGATATTGTGTTTCTTCTTTATCCTCCTCGTCATCGTCTGAAGACCACCTTCTATCCCCATTATTTTTATGAGAATTTTTCTCATTATTTATTTCATTTTCATCTTTATTAGGCTTGTTAATAGGCTCAAATGGAGTTTCAGATCTCGGTTCAGCTACACATAAAGCTTCTTCTCTCGTGTTTCTCAAATCGATTAGAATCTTGCCCAAAAGCCGACGCGCTATCTGTAAAAGATAAATAGAAGCATATATATATATTTTTTTTTATTTAATATGTTAAGTGTAATATAGTTATTAACTTGTACCTTGGAACCAATTCTGAGCTTCTGTTTTGGATTTATTCCGTATTCATTTGGAATTACAGCATCAGCAAGTGACTAGAAGAATAAAATATCAGATACTTGAATAATTATTTCAAATCAATGAAATTAATGCTAGCAAAAAGTTATTTGAATAATTAATTCAAACAGATAATGAAAAAACGAAATAAATTCTTAATTACCTGAGCAACTTTGAAGAGCTCAGCGAGGCCTTCAAGATTAAGATGTGAATTGTGTAGCAGGTCATACCTACAAAAAATATATAATTATTCAACATAAATTAACTCATTAAAAAAGATAATTATTCTTCCATAAAACAATAATTTTTTTAAATCAAATAATACTTAAAAATAGAATTTACTTACTTGGAAGAATCATACACATCAGGAATCTGCGTGATATCAAACCGGCTGCAACAAAACAATAAACATTTTGTTATCAAGTTATAAATTATTCAATAAAAACAGGGGCTAAATCGTAAAACGTACTCTTTTCGTTCATTATACAAATCCCTCTCGAGCTTCTTCCACCTGGCGAACATTAGTAAAAAACTCTCGCTGCCACATGGCAGGCCAGCAGCGATTCTGGCAGCATCAATAGTTGTCTTTCCGAAAGCTTTTGCTTGATCATAAGAATTCTTTCCATTTTCTTGATTTGATTTTAAATCCTCGTTATAATCGCTGCTACTCATTTCTTGTTTTTTTTCGTCTTCTTCTTCCGCTAGTAACATCACTTGGTCCGTTATATCCTTCGTTAATTTCGCCTAATAAAATAAAAATATTAAAAAATAAATGATTAGCTGTTATTTATTATATAATAATTTAGTATTAATTTAATAATAATAATTTAATAACATTTATTAATTTAATTTAATAATATATAATATTTAATAATAATCATCATTTAATACTAATAATAATAATTTAATAAAAATATTTAGTTATAATAATAATAATAATAATAATAATAATAATAATAATAATAATAATAATAATAATAATAATACAAGTTTGGGGAGGAGTTGAGAAGCATTGGAAGGAACTCCGGCGCCGTCTATCATCCATGGAGTCTCAGAATTTTCATTCTTATTTTCCGCTTTTGAAGTTATAATTTCGTGCAATCTAGCCTGCAATTTTTATTTATCCAATTGCATATTAAATATTAATAATAAGTGTTTAATAAAGAATATATTTAATATTAATAAAAATTCGAAAGAAGTAACCTTTGCTTCGTCCATTTCGAAATTGGAATCCTCAAGCCCGTCCAGCATGGATGAATCTTTACTTACAAGTGAGATCTGACAAAATAATATTATCATAACAAAATTAAATGATTTATATAAATAAAGTAAAAAAATAAGAAATAAAATATATACAAAAAGAAAAAGGTGGTACCAGAATGGGAGTTAGTTCTCCTTCCAAATCAAGAAGGCCTTTGGCAAATGCAGCAGCCGACATCTGTCAGTATTTTTTAAAATTAAATATTAAATTAATAGTAAGTTTTTCTTTTACAAATAGTAAATATTTTTTACCTGGACACGGCCCTCATCTGAGCTGTAAATTTTCAGATCATGGCGATAAGTACTATGAAGGCGAAGCAAGCCAGGCCCCTCTCCTATTATTATCAAATAAAATTCATATAAAATATAAAACGAACGAATAATATTTACACATAATAAAATGCATATGAAAAATGAACTATGCATTAATAAGATTAAAGTACCTGGATACATATTATTCCTGAAGAATCTTCCCAACTCCTCCGCCTATCCACAAAAAAAATAAAATAAATAAATAAACACCAAATATTCTTTTCTAAGAATAAAACTCTATACAATTTTTCAATATCAAATAAATGATTTAACTAATTAATATTACAAACCTGCTTTCTGCCAGCGTGAGTTAAAACTCCACCGTACTTTAAAACCATGAGAGCTTCAACAGGTCGCTCTTCTTCACCTTCACCATTCTTTTTACGAACATTAACCCATTTTAACGGCTTTAACTGAACTTTCCTATAAATTCCTGAAAAGTGCCCGCCCTGGTTTCCACAAATAGAAATGTTAAAACTGGATAAATAAAAATTTAAAAAGAAAAGAAAAAGAAATTAGTATATACCTCTTCAAGAACTGCTTTGACTTGACGGAGTTTTTCGGCATGCTCTAATTCAGCATCACTGTCACTTTCGCGACCACATCTAATATTTAAATATATATTAATAACATATAAAAAATAATGTTGATTAAATTAAATAAAAAATAAATAAAAACCTTGAACGTGGAACGAGAATTCGTGTGGCGTCTAACAGATCTTGCAACTGAACTGCACTCTTGAGCTTTGTCTTTTTAAAAAGAAAGAAAAAAGATAAGCGAAATTCTTTAATATAGAAAATGTAACTACAAAAGTTTAACTAGGGTAATTTAAGAAAGAAAAAATGTAATTACCTCAGCTCTCGGTTTCCCACCGTTGTATTTCAGCATTAAATTAAGGAGTTTTTCTTCCGTGACCTTCAACTTCACCTTCTGCTTTGGCGTACGGTCACCACTAAATTAATTTCACAAAAAAACACAAACTGAGCAACATACACGAAACAACACCCATAAAAATTCCCGGGAAAACTTCACAAATGTCCTTCCAAAAAAATTAAAATACAATTTAATACTTCATTAGGAGAGCGTAAAACTTATTTACTTTCAGTTTCAGAAGGCAAATTTAATATACGCAGTTCCTGATATCGTACTACTCAAAATATAAAATAAGCAAATCGAGACAAATACAACATTAAAGCAAACTCAATATCCAATATTCAACATTCAGAAGGGCATATTTTAAAATTCCAAATTTCGCAAGGGCATATAACCAAATTACTCTGACTTACTGTCTGACGATGGCGATGACGCAGCGGAGCTCCTCGGACTGGCCGAAAGTTCCAATAATTCCGCTGCTGCCCTGACGAGTTAGTACTTGTGGTTTTTTCTTCTCGTTTACTTTCCATGGTAGAACCGCCGGCAGTGTGGACGATAGGTGAGGGGCTTTTTCGTCCAGGAACATCTTTCTCAATATGCACGCCGCGTCATCATAATACCTGTTCGAATGATGCATCAGTCCTAAATATTAAATACGTGTTTGATGTTCTCTTCTGTTGGTTGTACTGTTTGTGAAATATTAACAGAAGAAAGAAAGAAGAATACTTGTAAGAGTTTTTGACGAAGCTCCAGCCGTTCACATCACAAACGTAGGATCTCCCCTCGCATCTCAACAGATCAAAACCACACACCTACCAATACAAAACGGAATATTCAAATCATAAATTAGTACATTTATAATTTTATAATTTTTTCAATACTATAATAAAGGGTGATTAACTAAATTATATTAAATTAACTTACTCCTTGTCTGAAAGCAAGATAGACTTCACGAGCCATCTGTTTCTCAGTGGGTGTTAACAGCACAGGATACCTCACCTGCGATTCAAATTCACATAACAAATAAGATATAAAAAAAATGAAAAAAAAAAATAATTAATTATATAATTACTTCTTTGCCATCAGGATTTCTCATTACAACTCCATCAACCACTGGAGACTTTCGCGCTTCAGCATGCGCATATCCCGCTCCCACAGTATAAACCTGCATTAAATGCAACCTTATTAATATAAAAAAATAATAAAATAAATTAAAATAATAATAAAATAATAATAAAAATAAAACCTTGACGTCTGTTCCTCCTGTAGGCATGAATTCTTCGTAAATATAAGAACCCTCTCGCCTCACTTTTCTTACGTCTGGATGAAATTTACTCGACCGATTTCCAACCTAATTATTCAAATATTATTTTTCATAAATTAAAATATAGAAAAATCTATACTAAATTTCAAAACAAAGAAAAAACAAAAAAACTTACTTTTCTAAATAACTCTTTCATTCCCCCACCCGCATAGCTAGGATAATATATCATTATACTATGGTCATCCCCTTCATTAAAAACATCACAACTCAAAATTAACTCAAAACTCCAAATTTATTAAAAAGAATTATAAAATAATAGATTTTACCATCAATAGGCTTTTCAACAAAAGGCTTGCAAAACTTTTCTCCATGGACTTCAACAAAATCATCTTGCTCAACAAAGTACTCTAATTCTTGACCTGGATAGTCTCTTGGCACTAATGCATAATTTGGAACTTGTACTCCAAATGCTTTTAGCCTCTAAAATCATAAATAAATAAATATTATAAATAAACAATGAGAAAATATACATGTTAAAGGGAAATCAATGAATGAATACACAAAGAAATACCTCATAAACTTTGCTGCGGTCATGAAAAAGGTATTGCGTCTCCAGTTCATTCACTAAATACGGCCTACACCAAAGTAAAAGAAATAGAATTTCAGTAGCAAAATTATAAATTTATACTTTTTCCAGAATTTGTGTTTTATCTTTTATGAAAAAGAAGAAATAAATTAACCTGCGTAAAGCAACATAATTCTCAGCTTTTTTGAGAGGATAACCAGATGAGTAGAAAGCAATTAAACAGTCACAGATTGGCCAGCTGGAATTTCGTAAAAAGGTAATAATTAATAAATTTTAATGTCCAGATATATTAATCCATGAAAAGTAAATGGAAAGTAAAGTAGTGTCTTTATCTACCTCTCAACTGGATCTTCAAGTATTACTTTATCACCAAAAACAATAATCTGCATGTTAATGCAAATTAGTTTGATTCACAATATAGATAATTATATTATACATTTATTGCATAACAATATGGCAGTTGACTTTCCAAAACTGGTTCCAATTTCAACTTCCAAGTTATGCTAATTTTGGTATGGGTAGCCAAAATAAAATATTTACCACCTCCATGTGACAATAAATTTTGAGGGGAAATTATTTTTTACTTCCACTTCAAAACTCCCTTTGATTCACACAAAAACAGAGAATCCATTCATGAGGAATTATCGAAAGGGAACAGAGAAAGAATAGTGTCTCTCATGCAAGAAGAAGAATTTAGTAAAAATATCTAAATCAATATGCTATTCCTCTATTTATTCAAAAAAAATTAATACTTTTTCACTGTGTCAAAACAGGATTAAGCACCAAGTAGCATGATGCGAGAATCAGAGACAAAATAAAGCAAACACGAAGCAAGAGGAAACACATCAAATCAAGAAGATATATGCTGAGAAAATGAAATGTCCTGAAAAAAAGTTCCATACCTCAAACTCGCCAAACGCACGCAGTCTATCAAGAATTTGTTCCATTGGGGCAGACAGAACCTGAAAAAAAAAGAACACCAAATCCAACCAAAAAGCATATCAGATCAAAATCCAAAAAAACACATCAAAAAAAAGAAAGAAAATCAGGTAAAAGGCGACAGACAGATCGAATCTCAAAATCCAAATCCCACCTTCTTTTCCATAACGCAGACTCCAATAGTAATCTTCTCCCCCGCTACCCCCATGGCTGCCTCTCTCTATTCTGTTTTCAATCCAACAATGGCGATTTTTAAGAACCGATTCTTGGAAGAAGAAAAAACGAGAAGAAAGAATAAGAGCGCGTAAAAAGGAATATTCGATGAAAATTAAAAGGAGCGAATGAATTGAAGCGGTCTTTGTTTTCTAAAGCAGTCAATAATACTACTGAATGGAAGAAGACTAAGAGAGAGGGAGGGGGTGAAAGAGAAGGTTGGATTAATTCAAGGACAAATCTGAAATTTTGCAAATTAGAAAAAAAAGTAATAACGTGTCCTCTCTGGCTTACTTTCCATTTATTAAAGGCTTACTTTCAGTTTATTAAAAGGTTAGCTAGAGTGAAAATCGTTATTTGAGGATCTTAGGCTTTGACTGGGAATTTTGGATCACTGTGCAAAGACGCCGGAGAGAGTGAAGAAGATACGAGAGAGGCGGCGGAGGCGGCGGCGGAGCTGAATGGATACTGTAGTTACTTTTGGGATCTTTTGTGCTGCTGTTAACGGGTGGTGCTGATAAGATAAGGTGCTTTAGGATCTTTTGTGGCTGTTGTGATTCATGCAGTGATTCATTATCATTTGAGATGAGCATGAATCACGACTTCACAATATGTTAAAAGACTTAATCTAATATTATATGAAGCAGTTAGAAACTATTTTGTCGTATGTATTTATGTATGTATATATGAGAAGTGAGGTTTTTTATGACAATTTTTGAAAGATAGATTTTTGATGTTTGTAAATGGAAATAGTGAAACAATAAATACATGGAGCTATTTTCATATAATATAGTTGGGGCATCAAATTTTTTCACATGAATCATCAAATTTTGGTGTGGGCTCATGAACTTTTTGAGGTGGTTCATTTATATTCTAAAATTGTAGTGTTCATTAATTTTTTTTGATGTTCTGCGGTGTTCATTAATACATGGGATATGATTTATATTATTTTTTTTCTTCAATATATGAGCAAAAGTTAACTATCTTAAGCATACACATGAAATGTGTATTCATTAGTTAATGTACGTGAAATGTATATCTATTAATTATTAGTTATATATCACATTTATTTCTATATATTGCTTCTACCTTTTATTTACCTACATATTTTCCAGTAATACCACATAGAAAAACCCACAATTAATCAGTGGATCGAACACCTGGCACGGAGATAAGCTTATTTTTCTCTCTGTGGGCTAGATTCAAGATACGGGTCCACTTTTTGATTCTTTTTTGACCCAAGGGGTGGGCCACTTAGTATCTCAAACTCGTGTTGGCCCATCCCTTTCGTTTTTTTTTCTATTTTTTTCTTCCTTTTTACAGGTAAAAACATTATATTTATCCCAAATAAAGCCATCTTTATTGATCGTTTATCAATTTTCTCACGAACTTTTACACCCTGCGTAATTCTTGTGTTGTGGTGTTGAATTTTATCTGACCATATGGACATTTTTTATATTTTTTTAATAATGAAGGGTTTTTTGTGATTATGAATGATGTAGGGACTTTTTTGCAAGTAGGATGACGAAGGGTTTTTTTTTTTTTTTTTTTTTTTTGCAAATCTCTTGTAATTAAATCATGAATCACATGGTAAACTGTAGCTCATGAAACAGCAGTCAAGATTATTAATTGTGCATGATTGGACGCATGATGCCACCGCAGAAATAATTTCAATTTTGTAGGAAAATCATATTTAGGCAAGTTGGTTTATTAATCGTCAAGATTAAGGAAAAAAAATCTTCCAATACATACATCATTTAGTTTACCATTTCAAACACATAGATGCAACGTATATGTATAAAGAAACAATTAGCTACGGAAATTTTATTGACCATCTTCAACTTCAACCTATAAAAACAATTAGGATATGGTTCATGATAGCATTTTATAAAAAAAAACTGCACATTATCGGAGTCAATCTTTATGGAAAGGGTATATGATCTTTCAAATTTCTCGACATGATAGTATATGTCATTAGAGTTATAGACTTATAGTGTACTATATCATAATAAAATTTTGAAATTTCGTCAAGATTAAGGAAAAAAATCTTCCAATATATACATCATTGTGTTTACCATTTCAAACACATTGATGCAACATATATGTATAAAGAAACAATTAGGTACGGAAATTTTATTGCCCATCTTCAACCTATAAAAACAATTATGATATGGTTCATGGTAGAATTTTATAAAAAAAAATTGCACATTAGCAGAGTAAATCTTTATGGAAGGGTATATGATTTTTCAAACTTCTTGACATGATAGTGTATGTCATTAGAGTTACACTGCACTATATCATAAAAAAATTTTGAAATTTATGTATTTCATCTCGAATAAATTCAAATTAAATAGCGAGAAGAAAATCTTGCCTCCACCAATATTTTTAATTTGCACGAATCTACATCTAATAATCAAATATGTACAAAAAAAACACTGTATTTTGCCTAAGTTTTTATTTATTTATTTTTTTATAAAAAGAATCCAGGTCATGTCTGGAGTCCTACAGTTTAATTAATTAATGAATATGTTTTGATACAAATGCGGAGAGAATTGGCTTGTAGTTGTAGAGTACTTCCAACGAAAAAAAGAAAAAAAGAAAAAGAAAATAAAAAGTAAAAGGTCGAAAATAAATTAGGTTACATAATTGAGGTAAATTAAGACTTTATCCTAGTACAAATAACTAGTTAGTTGTTGCTTATCATAATCTCTCCCAACTAAGTGTGTCAGCATTAATTGCTTCTAAGACCGTTCGCTGTTTCCCGCCTAAGTTTTTTTTTTATTTTAATATTTTGCCTAAGTTGAAAATAACCCTTACATTATTGAAAATTATATTTTATTTTACAATTCCGGCAATACAGTGGCTTGTTGACAAATTCGCCTTTATACTGGGATATACATATATTATCACAGTCAAAGTGTAGGAGAAAGAACATGTATCTATCACTTGGAGAACGAAAAGTGGAACATGTGGTCCCTCGATTTAATGGATTGTAATCACATGATTATTATCATATTGCTATATTTTTGCCACCAAAGATTAGAAGTCCTATTTGACCTCAAAAAAGGTCCAGGTACAAGTACAACCATTCATAACTTGCAATTCTTAAACTTATCCCGAAAAGGTAATACAAGAACCTGTTCTTTCAAAAATCAAACTATTAAAAATTAGGAGTGCGGTCAGTCAGGCATCCATTATCTTTATATTTTTTATATCGATTAAAAAAATAACGATTCAATTTTGGTAACTGTCGTCTGCTAAATCGCCACTTAGAACATCTACATTTGTTACTGTAACAAATCACTCATGATTTATCAGAAATCGCTAAATTATTAAAACATTGAATTTATTATATTAAAGGGTTTATTTATTATTTAAATTTATTTTGTTATTATTATTTTACACATTAAAAACTTCTAATGTTAACAAATTGTGAAAATAAGATAGTCTAATGATAAGGTACTAATTCTATCATTTTATAGATGAGAGGTTCGAATTCTGCGTATAACAACATTAATTTAAAAGAGAATAAAAATCAATAAAAATTAAACGATTACTTGTAATTCTCTCAAAAAAAACAAATTGTGAAAATAAGAGAGGGGGGACTGGGGACTAACTGCAACTCTCTATTAACTCAACTAAATTAACAAATTTCTAACATTTTATATTTATTTTGTTACCAGGGAGGTTCGAGACATTCTATGGCGGAAGTAAATTTTAAAAATTCAACAGTCTATATGAATATCCTTTAGGATAGAGTCGAATCTGGTACATCCCCTTCGAATATTCACCCTTCCACATCAAAATTTGCAAGTTATGTACATGCTAAATATATTTTGTTTCTACTTGTCCTCTTGGTAACTACTTAGAAAGTGTGTGAAAACTGCCTTAGGTATAAAATAAACCATGTCATATGGTTAAGTAAGACTGAGGTACACCATGAAATAACCAGTTAATTTTCGAGCCAGATTGGAAAAAACTATACAAAATTGTGACTTGATGGTGCCACTTGTTTAGAAGTTGTAACACCATTGTCTATAGTGAGGTCATAGAGGGAAAACAGTTTGATACGGCCGAAAAGGACATCAGTTAAAAATATAGTTATATTATAGAACATATCAGGATTTGAATCCGTACAAGGCCCAAAAATCCATAAAATTCATACAAGGCCCAAATATCCGTAAAAGATATTTTCCTAAAAATCATCTAGTACTCTCGCAGAAAATTAAGGGTGATTTGAACATGAATGCTTTTGACGGATACAGAAAATTACCAATTAAATTTACCATTTTGCTTTTCATAAATAAATGGCAGATTTTAATGTGTGTGAGTTTTGACGAGAGATCTGCTATTAATTGGAAATATTGTAATATATGGAAACATAAATCTCTTGTCTGAATTGGTATCTAATATACACTCTTTTTTAAACAAATTATTAATCTAGAGAGACAATGACTCTCATGCTCTAAAAATTACACATTAACAAATTTATTTGCATAAATAAAAAGACAAAAGAAAAGATCAGTTAAAAACAAACATCTTCTAAGATTGAAATATAATACAAGTTATATATTATTTTTTTTATTTATGCTAATTGATTTGAATAAAATATCTTCATAATCAGTAAAATATTTCAAGAAAAAATTCTTTAAATTCTCTCACATTGACAGGTAAGATTAAATGGAAGATAAAAAATGTTCTATTGGTCTATAGTAATCAGAGAAAACTTACCAATATTCATTACAAATAAATTAAATTGGTGGCTCCGGACTTTTTTAGTACTTTTTTCTTAGGCGAAGCTTGACATTTTTAATAGTTATCAACATTTAGAGTTAGAAAAAGAAGGATATAAAGGAGAAATATATGGATTGAAAGATTTATCAGCATTTATGAAGAGGGTAAAAGTGTAATTTCGATGTATTTCCTGCATCAATCAAAACAATTGTTGTCCGAATCATTTCCCAAAATTAAAGATTCTAAAATAGCACCAAGGTAAACTACATAAAAAAAACACCTTATATCAAGCAGAAAAAGGGAAAGCAAGATTAGTTCTAAACAAACTTCAGACATATCAAAAGGGCTGACAAGACAAAACAAAGAGTTCATCCCAACCTCACGCTAAACCCTAATCCCCTCCCCCAAAATTACAGCTATCAAGCCAACCAACAAACGGACCAAACTCAAACCCTAATTAATCCCAATTCAAACTTCATTCCAAACTCAACTGGCCTGCGGCTGTCCATTTCCCCCATTTACACCCCTATAACTATTATTATTATTATTCCCCATTCCACCACCAGCATTACCAGCACCAGCAAATCTACCACCGCCACCTCTTCCCCCACCATTATTATTACCATAATACCCTTTTGGTTGGTAGTTTGTTTCAGTATACTGACGGCCCCTCCCACCATTTGAATAACCTCCAGTAGGTCCGCCTCTAGCTCCTCCTCCAGTGCGACCTCCATTTGAAAAGCTTCTACGACCCGTTTGACCCGCTACACCGCTGCCTCCACGGCCGCCCCCACGGCTGTTCTGGTTGTACCTCCGTGGACTGTGTTGATGCTGGCCCTTTGGAATCCATTCTCCATGGACCTGGTTTGCCACGTCAGCTTCTCTGGTGTTTTGTTTGACTGGGATGAAATCAGAAGACGCATCTGGAGATTCTGTCTCATTCTGCATTGGGGGTAAAATGGTAATTCAGAAGAAGAGATTTTATAGAGATTTTTTTGTTAATAATTGGTAATTTAAATGATAGTGTTTAAAAGTACCGTTTTTGGGGTTTCTTCTGGCGGTGAGACTTGAGGCTCCAAGTGGGTCTCATGAGATGAATTCTCTTGCTGTTCCTGTCATTCAAACAAGATAAAAATTAAAAAATTAAATTGGAACATCAAGTGTATATACTATACAGAAATTATAGGTTTAAACAGGAAACCGGACACTAAAAGTTTTTCAAAAATAATAAAATTACTATATTCGGATAGGCTGTTAGAATTCTCCAAAAATAATAAAAAATTTACAAAAACATTTTAGTGTTTTCTTTTATCACCCAATCATTTTTTGGCAGTCAAATATTTTGGCATTTAAGAAATACATAATCTCTTCTGTATGCCGTACCCAATATTTGCGGTAGACTAAATTAGGCCATACATTTAATACATATTGCATACTTTCAATCGGATTATAAAAGGACAATTTGTTAAAATCAAATTAAGTATATGGCGCATATAAAGTATGCCGTATTATTCATTTTCTGCGGTATACTAGCAAGGCCATGTTTATGATTCTAATCATTCATGTCAATTATCATATATGAAGTTTATATTAACAAGTAATCTTGTCTCTCAAGTTTTTCATGGTCAATTAATTGGCACTTAAAAAATAAAATTTATTAACTGTATGGCGTATCCAATGTTTGCGGTACAAAAAACAGACCATATATATGATGCACTTACAGTATAAAAGGATAATTAATTAATATAAAATTAGGTATAAATAGAACACTTACAGTATGTCCTATTCATTTTCTGCGTATAAATATCAATTGAAAGTTACCAATTATACTTGAACAAAATAAATACGTTACCATATGTAGATAAAACCCCTAAATTAGTGAATTACAAATTTCTAAAATCTAAACCTAACATTGTACAGCAATCAATTGACAAACATGTTTCAATACCTAATCAATTCAAAACAACCAAGCTACAAATATCATGCATATATAAAGACCAAAAAAAGCAACAAAAAATATATATTACCTTATTTTCATAACTAGACAGGTCTCCCTCAGTGCTGAAACTTTCTGCCGGCTCAGAGATCTTAAGATGTCCCACAGCAGCCGCCACTTCAACTGGAACCTTCATTTCAGGCCTGGTTGTGAAATACTCAGATCCCATTATCTTTTTCAATTTCTCCTTCAATCCAGCATCTTAAAACAAACAAACAAATAACTCAACATCAATTTGATTCGATAATTGTAGGATCAGGATGCATTAAGTGTACAAGAACAAGAATGTTGAAAGAGAAGACTCACATGTAAAACCCTCTTTAGGATGAATCAGCTGATCTGAATTGGCGAGCCAGAGTTTTGCATGAGCAACACACGCTTCAAGAGCGCTCTTGTGTGAAACACCTCCAGTAACAGGCCGTGATGTCAGAAGAGAGCTCATGAGCGCCATCATGTCCAGATCCTTCTCCTTCAGCAGATCCACCTCATCATCTGTCACGTAATCATACGTCAAGCAGCATCCCCTCTCATGGCTACGCGTCAGCATCATGGAAGTGAACTCGCCCTGCGCCTTCACGTCAAACAGCGACCCGAAGTACACTAACTTGAGAAGTTCCGCTATCTGCTCATCCGTTTTCTCAGACAGATCCGCTTCCTTCTGTTTCTCGTTCTCGTTCTCATTCTGACTCTCGTTCTGGTTCTGATTCTGATTCTCCTTTTCGATCTGCTGCATTTCTTCCGCTAGGGCAGAGGCGAGCGGCGATTTAAGCTTCTCAAGCTCGTCGATCAGCGCAACAACGATCGGCTTGGAACGGAGAACCTCTTCCTGCTCCTTGTTCAGGATTTTTCCGGCGGAGAGGGATTCTTCCATCTGGAGAATCCGATTGTGCTTCTTGCGCAACGCGCGGAGCCGCTTGGAGATGACGCTAAGCACGGGCCCGTCGGTCGAAGACTCAGCGGCGGCAATCGCAGCCATTGTCGGTGGGTCGGAGTTTCTTGATTTGATTTGGGGAGGGAAATTATTAGCAATGGAGAGAAGAGAGGAGAGGGATTTGTGTGTGGACTTGTGACGGCGGATTGGGGTTTATATTATTGGAAGAGCCGGAGGCAAGGAATATGATTTTGCTTTAGACTTGGTCTACTGGTGTTTTATTATTATGACTTGTGGGTCCCACTATTGTCGTGTTGTTGTTTTGAGGTATAACGGGTTCGTGGAAGAGTTTTTAGGAAGGGATTTGCTTAGATGGACATGGTGTATGGGAATTGCATGAAGGGTAATAATTGGTGTACGGGTTACTGACATGTGGCTCGCGAGTGGATTTTTCTAGATATGGTGCATAATTGCATGATACTTGATACAGTGCTAACTTTTTCTACTCCTTATCTTTATCTCGTTGAGTATATGGGCCGTAATACAAAAAAAGCCGTGTGTAAAACATATTTAGCCCATTTAATATCTGTGAAGGTTTTCGTATTTGAGCCGGATTGATGGCCTAAATATGGATAATTGGAAATCTAGAAGTCCACCATTTGAATTTGAATTATAAAAATTTAAAACGAAGTAAAAAAAAATATATAATACATTTCAATGCCCACCACATAATTTTTTTTTTACATTTATCTTTTGAAAAAAAAAAAATATATATATATATATATATATATATATATATATAGATAAAGTGAAAAAGTAATACTAAATAATAATAGGAAAGTAAGGAATCTGATGCTAAACAATTTTCTTTCTTTTCGGTTTACTTTGCAATCTGTCTTTTGACACTGAAGAATATCATCTTGATTTTAAAACATCAGTATAAATCTTTATTCTATCTCCAACCAATTATCGTTTTCATACAATGATACATTCCTTCTGATTAGAATCTTAATTCATAAGTAAGTGAACAAATTTAAAATAATATATATATCAGGAGGCTCAACATGTCAAGCCGATATTGGTCAAATAGATAATTAATGAGAAGATAATCCTCTCCATTCTATCAAAAAAAATTTAATGAGGAGATATTCATTTCCTTGACGGCATGTGGAGGAAAAGCACAGAATAGATTCTCAGAGAGAAAACAAGCAACTTCTAGACCCTTAATTCTTCAGTCGGTTTCTTTCTCTTTAATCCCTTCATCTCTATCATACGCGGTTGCATACTATAATAACATTCATATATTGGCCTATGACTATAAAGAACCAAATTCTTCAAAATCATATCACACAGTTGGTAAGATAAATTCTCTGCTTCTTCCGTATCAAAAAAAAAAATCTTCTGCTTCTTCTTCTTGAGAAATATCAAGGCAAGAATCATGAATGATCCTAAGTACGCGTATCCTTACCCCCCTCAATCTCAAGGTATGTAATTCTGTATATGTATTTATAATTTTCTAATTTTCCTTTTATTATTTTTCCTCAGATAAAAGTGGAGTTTGTATTAAGTGGTTCGGAAATTTAGGATTGTCTTACATGTATCTATCGAAAAAACCGTCTTCTTTTTTGGAGCATTCTTAATTTATTCATTTGAAAAAGGAGAATTATAATTTGTGAAATAATCTTTTTTTTTTTTGTGAAATGAAGTAATTTAAATAGAGTAAACCTAGTATGTTTTGGGTAGTAAAATTATAGCTAATTAATCCAGTATTTCTGTAAAAGTTTGTCTTTATGTTTATATAATATTATTAATATATTAATTTTGATTTCTGTTCTTGATTTTGGATGTTAGGCTACTACCAAGGACCTCAAGTGATGGCACCGCCTCAGTATCCTCAGTATGCAGCTCCACCACCACCACCGAGACAACAGTCCAGTTTCCTTGAAGGATGGTATGTGTTAATTCACTGCTCCCTTTTTTAATTTATTAATTAGTGCATTTGTAAATGATTAATGACGGTTATTATGTTAATGTTTTTTCAGCCTGGCTGCGCTTTGTTGCTGCTTCCTTGTTGATGAGTGTTGTTGCGACCCTACTGTTATATGCATGTGATGGATTTATTTGGAAATTCTATTAGATTATTGTTGTATGTTATGTACTAGTTTGATTATTACATCTGTATGTTATTGAAATTAACAAATCATTATTATTACTGTGTTCTGTTGAGTTTGTGTGTATCAATTTGTGACTTTTATTTAAGGTGTTATCAGAGCTGATTTTTCATAATTTAACTTATTATTGGACCGGGAGTTTCACAGTATTAACATAATGAAATGTTATCTTGTGGTAAGATTCAAATTATGGAGTAGATATCAACATGGTAAGATTGAAATTACGGGGTAGATATTAACACAAGATATATTTAAATGATTTTGTTTATCAAGTGGCCAACTTGCCATATAAACTATCACTGAAAATGTAGAATTCAATAACTCATTGAACAAAAAAGATCAAGCAATTATTTGATTTAAAATAGAGTATGCCTCATTATTTTTGTGACGGCAATAAAATATATTATGTGGATGATTCTAAATATATATATATATATATATATATATATATATATATATATATATATATATATATATATATATTATGGGAATTATGAAAATGAAACAACCTTTTCCTTATGATTAGCAATAGTTTACCAGTACTGTAAAAGTGAAAGCGTCTACAATTAATCACATTTCTAAACATGTTTATCTTTGTTTCTCTTGATGCGAGGTGGAGGTTTGATTGGTCGAGCCCCACCAAAAATTATCTTCTCTTCTACAACATGTTTCAGACCTGTTTAAAACACAAATAATTTTTTTCACGAAGTTAACTAAAGTCTGAATTCAATACTAAGTTAAAACGAGTATTAATTACCAGCCATAGCAGTAACAGGTTCCTTATAGCTTGACGGACCAGACAAGGCAGCACGAGGGATGAAGTGCGCGGAGAGGAGAAAGAGGAAGGCTAACGGGAAGAGTGTTTTAGGAGAAATTTTCATTTTTTTTTCTTCTTTCTTGTGCTTGGTTTATTTTGGGGATATCTGATTAGTACTATATGTAACTGGCCTAGTCGACCTTTTATAGCGAGATAGTGAGTAGCATTTTTCTAATTACTAATTCATGTGCTCGATGCATATTTTGATAAAAATTAATGTTGCTATTTTTTGGTTAAAAAAAGGCATATCCATTATCTATTTTAGATAGGTAAATATATCCATTATCAAACAGAAACATATGATTATAAGTAGGCGTAGGATTAGGCCTTGTAGCAGCTAGCTTATGTTGGATATCTAATATCTAATAGGATGGGACGTATAATATTGATCTGTCAAACCAGACAAAGTACTAATCAAGGAAAAGTGTTAAAACGACTTCTTTTACCAGAAAACCAAGATGTACAGGCCAAATTTAGCGGCCTAGCGAAATACTCGGAATTCTAACAAATCAAGGACCAATATAGATCTTAATCTTCGATTCTTGTGTATATTTTGTTTTATTTCGTCCGTGAATCAAAGGCAGAAATTTCCTCTCTTTCCACACCAAGCCCGATTCTGCCAATCGATTCAGGCAGAAAACAGGGGTGCGCAATCTTTTGCCTTATTGCACAATCAATTGAAATACTGTAACAGTTTGAGAATGGCTGAAGAAATTGTGGACATAGATGAGTTGGCGAATTGTATTGAACAAAATTATTATCTATCGCCTGATCATACAAACGAGAGATCACAATCATGCACCATCCACAAAATCAAGGGACAGATTCGTGAAATCGATACAAATGCTTACAATCCAATTCTTCTCTCCATCGGTCCGTACCATAATGGCCCACCATCATCGCAATCTACAGAGAAAGTGAAATGGAAGTGTTTAAACTATATTCTGAAGCTTAATCCGGAGAGAAAATTACACGATTACCTCAAGGCAATTGAAGGATTAGAAAAATATGCACGGAAATGTTACTCGGATCTTATAAACATGGATACCAAGAATTTCCTACTAATGTTGTTACATGATGCGTCATTCATATTATATTCTATTTATGCTCTCGATGAACTTGTATTGCCTAAAAAGGAATCTGACAAGTTGATGGACACTGAAAATGAAAATAGTACATTTGAGGATATAAATCAAATTGAGCGGTGGTATAATAGCACCATCATTCGCGATCTGCTTTTGTTAGAGAATCAAATTCCTTTCTTTGTTGTCAAAAAGATATATGAAGTTGTTGTTGGCAAGCATGCCACAACTAAATTACTCAGCGGTATTATGGCTAAGTATGTTGAAGGTGCAATACATTGCTATCCGAAAGGAATCAAAGAATCCAACAGGCCGAAGGAATTCCATCATTTACTTCATTTGTGTCATATGTGCTTCAAGCCAACTCCAAACACGGAGGAATACTTATATGAATACCAACAATTGAAATATTATGATATTGTTACTTTGATTTGGTGCTCTGACGATGTGAGAGAAAAGGGAAAAGATGAGCTAGCTCTGTCGTGGCTATCGCTCTCTGATGAGGTAAAGGGCGGACTCTTCCTCAGTCGATTTGGTGTTCCGACGATGTGAGAGAAGAGAAAAGACGAGCCATGACTGCCGCTCTCTGACGAGGCAAAAGGCGGACTCCCTCTCGATAGATTTGGTCCTCCGATGATGTGACGAAGAAGAGAAAAGCCGAGCTAACAACCATGAAATTGATTCAATTTGCCAAATTAGTTCATTGAATTGGTTGAAGAGTTTGAGTTGGAATTCGAATCAATTCTTTTGCATAGGAGAGAAAATTGGAGAATTGGTTCTCCATTGTCAGAGAATGCGATAAATTGTCGAATAAGTCAATATTTTGGCTCACCGCTTGGTTCACATGTCTAGAGATGAATCATCGGAATCTTCTCTGGAATTCGAGAATATCATATCTAATGGTAGGAACAACTGTCCGGGAAACTGTTGAGCAAGGGGCCAAGGATAACTTTCATTTTCTATTTTTTTTTGTTTTGAATTCTTGTAATGCTATATCTTATTAATATAAGTAACAATAAACGATTGCTTATTGAGCATTCCTAATAAAAAAAGTTGGCGTCGCGCAACATAATATCATGAAAAGGAAATTGAGTTCAAGACAAGAGATTACGATGAACAAAACCCTCATTCCTTGTTAGACATTAAGTTTATAAACGGAGTAATTGAGGTCCCAATTTTAGCTATTGATGAGAAAGCCAACACGCTTTTCAGGAACCTCATTGCGTTTGAGCAAACACGTTCTCAATTTGGGAATTATTTCACTGCATATGTGACGTTTATGTCTCATCTCATGAGCATGGCAAATGATGTTTCGTTACTTTCCAAAAGAGGAATCATAGTGCATCCTATGCTTCTCGATGAAGAAGTGTCGAATCTTTTTCTAAGCCTTACTGACGGTTTGGCTTTCGCTTTTGATGATGACTATTATGAATTATCTAAAGCCTCTTTCCAAAATGATAGAACAGTTCTATGAAAGCCATTCTAAGACCCATCTTAGGAGATGCTTAACATGGCTGAGACAGATAGGTCTTAAAAAATATTCAATAAGATTGAAAGTTTTAATACCAATTATCGTGCTTCTCCTCGAAATATTGCAAATAACCTTCTTGTTGTTCACACAATTACCCTGTACTCATTTTGTGGAGAATTTTTACTTGAAATATAGACTTCAATTCTTTGCACTATATGTAAATTTTTTGTGCTAGAGCGTGCAAAAACATAGATCCCCGTATTATTTAAAATTCCAGATCAAATTACGATTTTTCTTCTTTCACCTTTTCCCTTTCAGATCCCTGCATCTCCTTTGGTTAAATTAGAGTCTGTTAAGAGGTGATTCACCCAAAAATTATTTCGTTTCAAAATTTTGTCGAACATTTATCGTGCGCTAACTCCACTCTTCATTCAAAATTGGGTTTGGTCTCCTCAGTTTTCCTAGATAGTACTAGACCTTGTTTGGACTTGAGGCAGAATCCTACAATTTTTTTGCTCCAGATGGTTTTTGTTTTGTGATAATTTCATGTTGATCGAGCTCCAGTAAGAATAAGATTCAACGAAAAATTTGTTATCTAAAAGAACGCCCGTTCTCCACACACTCCCGTTTGGTCCAATGGGCTATCTTTTTTCCGACATAACTTGCCCGTCGGCAGTCCAATGGGCTGTTGAATTTTTTTTTTGCATTATCTTGTAATTTTTCTAAAATTATAAAAAACTAAATAATTTATATTATTTTAAAATTTAATTATTTAATTTAATTTATATAAATATACATTTGATTGATATATTTTATATAGTTTTTCACATATTTCATACACATTTCATCTCTCAAATACTTGAATGAAAAGAAAAAAAATCAAATATAAACCGTAGTAATTAATGAATAACAACAATCTATAATCTATATTATCAACATAAGAGTGATGTAGCACTCTAAAAATAGGAAAACTCTAGCTTGCCCCTAAAAATATACTACAGTTATTGTAAAAAAATGAAATAATTAGTCACAAAAATTAAAATCAATCAATCAATCACTTAAACTTGCACATTATCTTATCATTACATACGGAGCTTGTAAGCAAAGATTAATAATCAGTCAAAATGTGGATAGAGACGGTAGTTCTCATACAGATAGACCTCAAACTTTATGCTTTAAAAGGTCTCTTTTTTTAAATAAGACGATTATTTTTTTTCATTTTATTTTGTGCAAAAAAAAATGTACCTTTCATATGAAAATTTTGAAATGTTTATTTAGAAACAATTAATTTTTATGAATCTTTACTATATATCTATAAAACTATAATTTTTCAAAGTTTGTTAACTTAAGCGATAAGACATCTTAGAACTTTGGGAGAGATATCAAATTCAAGTCCCGGCAAACGTAGTCTTATTTAGCACATATTTAGCAAAGTCTATCAACCCACAATTATGATTTCGATCTTAAAAATGTTAAATTGATGTCTTTGTAAACATAACAATAGTCTCAACTCCTAAATTGTATCATTAAGTTTCAGTTGTACCATATTTGATATAATTTATTTGATATTATGACGCACTTGTTTCAAACAAATAAAGCTAGAATTTAAAGTATAAATTGTTTGAACGCTAAAAATAAAGTGATGAGTTGAAAAATATTTTAAATGACACTTTTACTCTAATAATATAGATATTGTCCCAAAAAAACTATATATACATATATGAATAAATTTGTTCTAATCATTAATTACTATAAATATTAATTTCAAATATGAATACACCTACAAAACAATAATACACAAATTCTTATTTAAAAAAATAATAAATATAATAATAACTTGTGGACCAAATCTTTATTAAATAAGTTCAAATATAAACTGAAATATGCCAAGCCAAGAAACAAACAACAATACATTATAAAGTTAATTTTTTTTGAAGAAATTATAATCTCTTATTTTGCTGAGTTCTTTGTTTTTTATTTTGGTTCCGGCCGATATACCAGGTCCATTTACAACACCCACTGAATCCAGGAAACTCCCCTTGTTTTCGGAATCACCTCAAGTCCACGAACTAATTTGTATTCTTCTCCAAGTATATAACTTTCTATTCTATGTAACGAATCAAACTATTATACTTCAGAGATTTAATATGCACTGCCTTCTTTGCTACCCAACATTGTACGAATTCAAAAAAAATATAACAAAAATACAAAAATATATATTGATTAAAAAAAAAAGTAGAATAAACATATATACAGATATATTGATATACATGTTATAAAATAAGAAACAAGAATAATAGAAATATGTTATAAATATAAGAAAGAATAATAGAAAAGAAAATTTGAGTAGAAAGTGTATTTTCAATTATATGTCTATATCATAAATACAATAGTCACTGACTTTTATATGGTTAATGATAAACAAAATAAATAATATAAACTATTACATAACATGACACATTTCATAATATGTGTCAACACCATGCATATCATGAACGCATTATTTGACACCTTACATGATATGTGTTATTTGC
This sequence comes from Juncus inflexus, assembly GCA_024447665.1. Classification (NCBI taxonomy): domain Eukaryota; kingdom Viridiplantae; phylum Streptophyta; class Magnoliopsida; order Poales; family Juncaceae; genus Juncus; species Juncus inflexus. The sequence goes on along the minus strand of JAJHPC010000001.1, from coordinate 15,462,704 downwards.
ATGATCATGTAAGTGACACATATATCATGTAAATGATACATACTCCATCTAATATTTAACTCATTGTTTATTAGGGGTTAACTGGACATCCATTCAATTATGTTCATAACAATACAAATAATATTATTTTTCAATTAATTATGTACCAAAATACGTCGAATTTTATTTTTGAAAATGCTCAAAAGGCAAATGTTACTCAATAGATGAAATGACAAAAAAATTAGAACTAATATGAATGATGAGATTTTCAAAATGTGGTGATAAATTTGAATAATAATATGGATAATAACTCTCTGTCGGAGTTAGGGTTTTGATTTGGAAAAACTTGAAGTAGTGAAAAAGAAGAACTCGCTAAAATTAGAAATAGAAAGAAGGAGGAAAGTGTGCGGCATAAAAATAGACTAAAGACAACACCTTTATACGACAACTGTTAGGTTGTGTTGAGTGAGGCTGCTCAGCTAAACGAAGAGCCCACTGAGAGTGAAAATAAAAAAAGGGTTGGACTTTATGAATTCTGTCTAAATTAGACTAATTTATTTGAGTTTTTTTTTTAGCATTTTTATTTTGTTCTGATTTTTTTCGGTAAATATAAGCTCTGTGTAAATTTTAAAAAATTTTATATTTGAAAGAAGGATATTAAAATCCTCTCCAAATTTTCTAAAAAAAGGCATAATAAACAGCTAAAAAATATAAATGTATGATAGGCACTGTTTAGAGTTTAGACATTGTTTAAGCGAGTAATGCTAATATTTATCATATACTTTATTATCAAAATTTTACAACTCGTTGCACAAATCTTATTTCATTTCGGGTATGTAATGTAAGTATGTAACTGGATGTCTCCATCATATCCAAAAAACGATGGCGTATATCCGCTACAAGACGGGCCCACATGCAACTATTATTTTCCCACGCGGCCACATTCCCGTCTAGATTCATCCCTTCTCTCTTTCCCTTCCCCATTCATCAATCAATCCTCCTTCGCACTTCCGTTTCCGGCTCAAATTGCTGAGCGACGACTGTTCTTTTTTTTGCTCATTAGTCCAATACAGAGAGAAAAAGGAAGAAAGAGGAGAATGGAATTGAGTGGGAAGAAGAATGGTTGTTCTTCTTCACCTTCTGGAAAGATTAAGGGCGGGGATAAGAAGGATTTGTTTCATGTGATACATAAAGTACCAGCTGGAGATAGCCCTTACGTTCGAGCTAAGCATCTCCAGGTAGTTAATTAATCAGTTCGAGTTCAGATTTGTTTTTTTTTATGCTGCTTTAGAGTTTTTTTTGTTAATATTCTGTAGCTTGTTCTTAACTAAAGGAGTTTATTTTGCTTTAAGTGGGATTTTTTTTTTTTGAATGCAGAGTGAGATTTCTTTTTAGTGTAACTTAGTTAATTATGAGGTTTTCTATATTTAGGAAGTAAGGTTTGCATATTCATTACCGTTAATTTTCGTTAAATTTCTTGCAAGTATTATGAGTTTATCAAACAAGACAAAAATAGAAAGTGGAACGTTAAAATAGTTTTCATGAATCTAGGAGTCTGTTAAGTTAGTTAAATTTTGGAAACATTTTCATTTTCCTAACCAGTAAATGAAATCTATTCATCTTCATCTAGGAACTTGAGGAATTTTTTTCAATTTAGTTTTGTACCATAAACTTAATTATTATTATTTGATCATAATTGACTTTTTTGAATGAATTGATAGTTACACTTGCACAGTTGTAATTACTAATTAGTGATAATTGATCTTTCAATTCATCAAGATATAACTCATTGCATCTCCAAGGGAAAACAATTTTTAAAACTCATAAAGGCCATCATATTGAAGAGTCACACAACCACAAACCACTAGTTTCATGAAATGCATATAAATAAAATAAACATATATTATTTTTATTTCCTTTTTTCAAAAAATAACATATGTAATACTTTTCTGACTTGGCCAAAAACATGGACAGTATTATTTTGTATCCGTTAACACTAATTCAAGGTTTTCTAAATAAAAATGTTAATAATTCAAGGTTTCCTGAATAAAAAAATTGTATATTCCAGCTTGTGGAGAAGGATCCGGACAGAGCGATAGTATGGTTTTGGAAGGCAATAAATGCTGGGGACAGAGCGGACAGTGCGCTGAAAGACATGGCTGTTGTAATGAAACAACAGGACAGAGCAGAAGAAGCAATTCAAGCCATTAAATCGTTCAGACATCTCTGCTGTAAAAACGCTCAAGAATCTCTTGATAATCTCCTAATCGACCTTTACAAAGTAATTAAATATTAATCGTTAATTTAATATTTTTATTAATTTAAAAAATAATTAGTAGTAATTTTGTTTTTTTGTTTTTGGAGTAGAAATGTGGGATGGTGGAAGAGCAGATTGAGTTGTTGAAACAGAAATTAAGAATGATTTATTTAGGAGAAGCATTTAATGGAAAAACAACTAAAACCGCTCGCTCTCATGGCAAGAAATTTCAAGTCTCTATTAAGCAAGAAACCGCTCGAATTCTTGTAAATATATTTAATTTCCTAAAAGATTTAAATATATTAATTAGATGTTAATTAATTGAAAATTAATTGTTATTTTAACAGGGGAATTTAGGGTGGGCTTACATGCAACAAAATAATTATAATGCGGCTGAAATGGTATATCAAAAGGCCCAATCTGTAGAACCAGACTCAAACAAAGCGTGCAATTTGGGCCTCTGTTTAATGAAACGAGGAAAGTTTGAAGAGTCAAGACAAGTTTTGTTAAACGTAATATTAAAAGAATATCCTGGTTCTGACGACCCAAAAACTATTAAGAGAGCAGAAGAATTGTTGAGTGAGATTGAATCGGTACGAGTGACTGGTATGGAATTGGAATTAAGGTTCGAATTTGAAGAGGGACTTATGGAGAGAATAGATCTGGTTTTGAATGAGTGGGCCCCATTTACATCGAAAAGATTGCCGATTTTTGAAGAGATTTCTACTTTGAGAGATCAGATCGCTTGCTGATGTTTGTTTTGTTTTGTTTTTGTTTTTGTTTTTGTTTAAGATTGTGTTGTGGATATAGAGAGGTTGTGGGTTTCTCTCCAGTTTTGTGTAAACTGGAGAGGATCTGAGTCAGTGTGTATTAAAGTCCCGAAGATTTCATTGTAGTTGTTTAGATATAGTGATGGGGAATAAATTAGTTTAGGTTATGAAAGGGGAAAAGTAAGAAAAATAAGATGGGAGATTTCCTTTTGTAGATTTATATGTGCGTATCATCCTTGTAAACATTGTAATTTGTAACTGTCATAGTTTGAAATTTTTGTGAAAGTTTGCTCATATTTTCTGTGTTAAGATTTGGAGTCTATTTATAGCTTTAGATGAATCCATATGATTAAGTGGAAAATTTGCAAAAAAAAAAAAAAAAAAAAAAAATGTACTATGCCTTAATTCCACCATAAAAAAAAACTCCATGCAGTCATGTGGGGAGCATTTTTTTTCTTTGTCACATTCTCAATTAGTATGATAATCATATTTAATTTAATTACAGAATTCAAACTGAGAAAACAGGACTTGAGCCCATTATTTTACCCTAGTTTATTACCTATTTTTGTAGCAATTTTGATCAGTGTATCTTTGCCCTAATTGGTGCTTTTCTGGGACTGTAAAAATTTGCACGGGCATGCAAAAGCTAAACTGATTTGACTGGACTAATGCATATGCAAGTATTAAAGGATGATAAAAGATAAAACAAAGTGGTAAAAAAAGAGAGGTTCTTTTAGCATGCAAATATGAATATATATCCTTCAAATATAACCGCTGTTAAGGAAATCGGACTAAATTGCATCTATTATTGAAATATTTAAATAAAAAAAATTAACTCAAATTTCACTCTTGTGAATTTATCCTGTAATTTTTGGAAAAAATTTCGAAAACCCTCAATTTTTCTGAATATTAAAAAACACTATATTAGATTTTCTATTTTGTTCTCTCTTTTTAGAAAAATCTCTATTTCATTGTAAGATTTTTTTTACCATGAAAAGAAAAGCCCAAAACCCAAATCCAAATTAAAGAGAGATGGGACCAACTTTTAAAACTAAAGCTGGGCTCGGAATCCACAATTTCACGTTCGCAATTGCTTTCCTTTTCCTTTTCTCTTTCTCCTTCCCCCATTTCCTGGTCCTACAAAAGCGCGGCAGATTCACTTCCAACCTCAAACGCAACATAAAAACAAAAAGAAACATGACAAATAAACAAAGTAAAGATTCATCAAACCCCTAATATATATAGCATTCCACATACAGATCAATCTGCCTGCTCTCTTTAGTATTTCCTCTCCCCTCTCCCACCAAGTTTCCACAAAGAAGGAGACAGAGATATGGGAGAAAAACACTGATGAGAAACAGACGTGGGAGGAAAGAAATTACAGGATCATCGCCATTAAAGCCATGAGAAGAGCTTCAACTTGTTTCAGCTTTTGCTTATTCTTCATTGGACTTCTGTTCATTGTGGTTTCAAACAATGGTGGGCCGTCGTTAATGGGGTTTGCCGATTCGGGCATGAAAAGTCGACCCGTTAGAGCCGTTAATGGAGAGATGTTCAGAGGCAACAAGAGGTGGGTCCCAAGAGGGCCTGATCCAATTCATAACAGGTACAATTGGAATCTTCTGTGGTGGGGGTGGAGGTGTGGAGATTTTGGTTTTGGTATGTTTTTTTGGCTAATTTTTTACATGTTAAGTAGTGATTAAATTTTTTAGTGTAGTTTAATTGTTTTTAATGTTTATAATATTATTTATATTCATGTTGTTATATCACTGTATAATTAATCATCAATTAGTAATTTATTCTAATTATTAGGCGGTCCAAGAAGGTGATGACCAAGTCAAGAAGACGCTAGATGATAATATCAGTATAATGTTGAAGAATCTCGTATTTCAAGTGATTGTTTGAGATATAAATTTTTAGAATAGTTATTCTAGATTAGTTTTTTTTTAATGAAATGTTATGAGATTTTTGTTTTTACGGTTCATAATGTAAAGACTAAAAAAGGTTCGACCTTCTCCTATTAGGATATATGAGACAAATTGCGAATTAGACAAGTTTTCGAAGCTAACATGAAAACCAACGATTGTAATTTGTAAGAGATTTTGTGTTCATGTAATCTTACTAAACTAATTTTTATTAGTTTAATTCTCATTTGTTTTGAGAACTTCTAGTTAAAATACTATTACTCGATAATATCTCAACGTATCATTATTTATTGAAATAAAAAAAAATATATATATATATAAAACATGAAATCCACACTCATTAAATGAACTGTGATAAATAAATAATGGAGACTAAAATTAAATTATAATATTTTGGTAATCAATAAAAAAAAGTAATTAGCTCATAACCACAAAAGATCTGAGTATATTCAAATATTTTGTTCTTTTTGCAAAGGTATATTCAAAGATTGCGTTGAACAAGCTTACTAACTCAACAGTTGTCAATGTCATACAGTAGGGAAAAAGAGAAATAAATAACCATTTGTAGACACAAATACTAACAAATTGAAAGTACAGTTAATTACATATTTAAAATTTAAAATTCAAACGACAATTCAAAATTGGTAATTTAAATTTATAAGCAGTATAATGTTCTATTAATGTAAGTATGTAACAAAAGTAATTATGTAGGCCTGATCAGCCTAACCATGCAAGGAATTATAAAAAGCAAAAGAGAAAGGAAAAGAAGCCAAAGCTATTTTCCTCTTCGTTTTTTTAGGGCAGTAGAAGATAAAGTGACAAAGCTTCTAAGATGCTTTAGCTTCCTTTGTTTAAATCTTTCTCTTTTTGCTTCTTTTTTTGTACTTACTTTGAACCAAGCATGGATCAAAGACTGAGTCTAAAGCAGTTGGGGCTCTCCAAAGTAGAAATCTTTGTAACTTTGTTGAGTGAGCAAGCATAATTACATCCATTTCCATACCCCTTTACACTATAAAAAAATCTATCAGAAGTATGTGATAAAGTTTTTGATGGGCACCCCTGCTGGTTTCCATTTTGTGGTGTGTAAATATATTTTGATAATTTACAGGGTACACATGAAATCTCCAAAAGAGATCCATCACATGAAATTTACAGGGTATCCATCCTGTTCTTTTAACTTCACTCGGCCCGTTACGGGGATCTATTATGGTTGAGATTAATTACGGCCCAATTATCACCTCTGTTTTTTTGGTGCCCACAAACTGTTCGACAAACAGGTGGCATAATTTTTACTAGTTGAATATATTTTATTTTGTTTTTTTTGTTAGGGTTAGTCGTATATTTAAGGACAATTAGGGCTGATTTAAGGGCAATTTAGACTGAATATTGTTGAATTAGCAAAAATTACGGGAGCGTTTAGGGTAGTACTTGGTGAACCGAGAGTAATTAAGGTATTGGTGAACTGGGAGTAACTAGAGGTAATTGGTGCTAAATTTCGAGTAATTAGTGCTTATTTATGGGTAATTTGGGCAAGGGTGATTTAATAGTACAGTTTTTTATTTTAATATAATTATTTCATGTATTAACTGTTAAGATTACAATATGGGTTTCAATCGGTTAAAAGTTCATCTTCTAAAGAAATCTAGATAAATTTGCTCTCTTTGATTCTAATTTTTATTTATTTATTTATTTATTTAGTTCTTATGAGAATGCTAATTGGGGATCAACAAAGCAAAAGCCTACAGAAGTCATGTTGAGTGAGTGGGATTGAGAGAATCTCATGCCGCAACAAATCAACTATGCATGTGTTGATAATTTCAAGTCTATTGAGGTTGGTACAAGATTTTTCCCAATGAATTTTGAGGTTAAAGGGCTTTAGGAGGGTTTAATCAGAAGTTTTCTGCTGGTGAGTTTTAGGTTTTGTGTGAGTCCAACCAAAAGAGTAATTATTTCTTGATAATTTTTTCAATTGCAACTTGAATCTGTTCTCCCAAGTTATGTGAGGTCTGTTTTTATTTGGATTGCCTACTTTGTACTAATATGCTTTTTTATTTTGTTATAGGATAGTATTTTACCTAAATTGCTATGTGGCATCTTATCTGAAGAGAATCTGATTAGTAAAGATATAGAAATGACAAATCATTATATAGGGACTGATATGCAAAACAACGATACAACTGGATTAGTGCTCCCTTTTTAATTTGATTGAATTGATAGCTGCATTACAGAATGGAAATTTTCAAAGCTCAATTTGATTCTTATCTTATTTTAATTTATTCTCATTATCATTTTTTGCAGATTAAGAAATGATAAGAGACCCTTTGGAGGAGGTTAAAGTTAAATGATAGTTCCTAGAGAAAAAAATATGTTGATTGATTAAGTAAAAAAAAAATGGTGTTTTGTAAAATAATATTTTGGAACAATTTTGTTTGTATTTACACAAATTTCGATTTTATAAAGTATTTGGGGTTTCCAAATGTCAATATTTCAGCTCTCATTTCTATTGATCTTTTATTAGGTTTCATTCATATTGCTTGCTCTTTTATTGTTCTTAAGTTATTTATATTTTGTTAATTATATTGGAGTTAGCAAAGAATTACTATATAGCAAACTACTAAACTTTCCGAAAAGCGTTACAAATTGAAGTTCCATGAGAAAAAAATTGATTTATAAATATGTTACTTGTAAATTTAAACGCATAACTTTATTAACTTTTGAGATATTAAAAACAACAGAGAATGGTCTGGGCCCGGTGGTTTCACCACTTGCATCTCACATGAGAGGTTCCCAGTTCGAAACTCGGGATTTTCCCCTTAAAAAAAATATGTAAAAACCAACTATAACAGCGAAAAAAAGAGATATAAAAAACAACTATAACAGCAACGCGTGGGCCTAGAACTAGTTGAATATATTCGTTATGATGCATTTTATACAGGTCCGGTGATTCCAATTACTAGTATTGTTTTATGTAGACGCAATAAAAGTTGACCTGCCATCTTTGAAATTCAACTCACAAATTATATATTATTTTTTCTGAAGGAGAACTATATATTGTTTTTTTTATGTTTATTTTATTTTCTTGCTATTGAATTATTAATTTGCAAGGTTCGGATATTTGCAAATGCATTAGCCAGCTAAATCAAGGCAGTTAACAAAGAATCAAACAATGTATTATCAACAACGCATTTTTTTACATAGAAAAGGAAATTTGAAGCATAAACAACAAATCAATCAATAATACATCGACAAACATTTCAAACCATAATTAATTTCCATCCAAGCACAAAATTCCAATCATGGTCGAGTCAAAAACATCTTAGCATCTTAAAGCAAATAACCAAAAGCAAGAGCAGCAGCAGAAGCGGCAGCAGCAAAAGCTGGCATGCTTGTCGATGCACCAGATGTCGGGGCGGGAGCGGGTCCTTCAGCGGCAACAGAAGAAGCCATTATCACTGCAATGGCTGCAACGGCAAAGAACCTCATTTTCAATGTTGCTTCCATTTCTGAATTTGAGAGTTTGGGATTACAAGAATGAAGAAGGATTTGAGTTTGAGTTTGAGATTGATGGTGGGTTTGAGAGATGATGGAGAGAAGGAGATGGAGAGGGGATTATATAGTTGAGAGATGAGAGAATATTAGGCTGGATTTCTGTTTGTGTTGAGTTGGCAGAGCGGCAGTTTAGGTTTGTTGGTCGGCTAGGTTGGCATTTGATTGGATTTCGGTGTAAAGTAAGAAAGGAACTAATTTTTCAATATAACCCTTTAATTTAAACATATATATCAAGATGAAAATATGCAAAAATTGTGTTTTTGACAGTATTATTGATGAGAAATTTTGTTGTTTGCTTTGTTCAATTGTTAAATATAAAGATTATGTTAATTTAATGTAAGCATTATTGTGGTAATTAGAAGGATTCAGTTTTTTCTTTTTTGAAAACTTTTTGCTCCATATTAGGGTTAGATCGAAAAAAAAAATACAAGGTAAAGTAGGAGGAGATTTTCTGCCCCTAGTTGTAACTTTTAACTAAAAAAAATCTTCAGAATTGTAAGCAACAAACAATTCGATGATATGAGAAGCCAACCAATGCAATTAAACAGCTAGACATGCCAACTGCTTCCACACCGGATTCAATTATTGCACGTCCTTCATAAAAAAAAAAAAAGAAAGAAAAAAGAAATAGAAAGTATTTTACGGGCCTGTTCTTAAGCAGGCCTTTTCCTTGGCTTGAAAGTATAGGTCCATGAATGTGAGTGGACCATGGACAATGTTAAAAGAGAATTAGAGCCATTGGGCCAGATGTACAGAGCAAAAAAATATGAATAATCTTGTCTCATGTAGTTAAACAAAAATGTGCATTGTTTTGTTAATTTTATCTGTTATGATTATCATTTATTTTACTCATCCTCTCATTATTTGATCCTTCTATTGCTCTTATTAGCTGCATATTTGATCGTAAGTTGGAGGAAGCTTCGCCGATTCCTGTGGCGCCACTCATGGATACGGACTTTCACTTGGTGCCGGAAATGGTGGCTTTCACATTTGGCTTTTGCTCGTCAGAAAAATGATTCGTGAGATTTGGATTCGGTGTATATCTTGAAACCCTCCCTCCGTGATCTGAGTGGAAAGGGTGCGGCTTTGTCAAAAAAAGCAGGAAATATTAACTACATTTTAGCCAAAAAATAAGGTATCACCCAATCATTATATCTAGATATAATAAAACTAGTTCTACAAATAGGAAAATGGACCATAACACTTCAAACCAAACAATTTTTTTCACAAGATTCTAAATTTGAAAATCTAAATCCATCATAATATCTCAAATTAGTAACAAGGACTCGGTGAGATAGAACAGAACACCATCAAGCAGCTTGAGAGGGGAACTATTTAAAACAACTCTACATTTCAACTACCCTTAATTAATAGACAAACTACCTTATTAGAAAATTGAGAGAAAACTGCTCTTCACCAAATCCCTGAAAACAGTAATTTACACACTATTCAATTTGGCCGAGCCCATTTTATGTGTGCACGCATAATATATCACCATCCCAGATTTAATAAAGTTTTTAGATGAGTTTTAGTTTAATTCCTGTCCATTTATAACTGGTACAGACATGATACAACATTCTTTTTGGAATAGCAGCGTGATATGAAAGAAGAAACAAAACCACAATTTTTATTAATATGTAGGGTCAAAAGTAGAGATTTGAAAGATGCTGGGCAAATTATGGTGAAAAAAGGAAAAATACGGTAGAAAAAACTTATTAAACACACAAATCAAGCAAACCTTTTTTTTTTCTTTCTTGAACAAAAATTACCTAGCAAGCAATTGAAGCTACATACAGCACTATGCAGCTCCCAAATGTGTGCACAGAGAAGTACATCCTCAAAAATAAAAAAAACCATCTATACATAAATGGTAAAAAAAAAGAAGAAAAGCTAAAAATGAGATAAAGGCCAAAAGCCTCTCTAAATCCATTTTTTGCAGAAAGCCAAATCTGGTTTAGGAACTTCCAGTCCCCTGACTGGAATTCACTCTCAAATATATCTATATGATTATTTTATTTACATAAAATCATAATATCTATATGATTATCTATATGTTTGTCAAGCGCAATGTTGGTTGTGACTCGACAAGAATCGACCAGAGAATTTGAACATCTTCACATTGGCATTTCTTCACATCTTCATATAAGATATAAATCCCTTTTTCTACAACAAAATAATGAAAAATAATTAGAAAAACAATGCAATATATTCTTTTTGATACAATGCAATACTGGAAACAGCTATAGTCTAGTTAATTACAAAATAGCGGTTCATAATGAGAACTAAGATGCAAATGAACTCTAAAGTATTACAAAATTGGAAAACAAGACTAGTAAAATGCAAGTTATAAACATAATGATAACATAAAAAATCTAATAAAAGTACATTAGAACAATGAGAATATATATATGCATGGAATAAAATAGTTGAAATATAGACATACTCTTTTTGTTGATAGAATGCACGCGCAACCAAAGTTTCTTAAGAGGGGCTAAGAGGGTCCTTAGCCACTCCATTCAGAGAGAGAGAGAGAACTAAGGGGAGAGAGAACTAAAGGGAGAAATAGAGAGAAGAAGAGTGAGAAAGAGAGTGAGAAATCATGAGGGGTTTTATCTTCTTGATTTAGGGCTTGGTTTTAAGATTGCTTTAGGCTTGGGTGAAGTCTATTTCACTATAGCTCTCTGACAGGTTTCACATTTTGCCTTGCAGTCCAATCATTATTTTTTACTACATTTTGTTTTTGGTGCCATGTCACCATCCACCTCTCATTCTTCTCTCTCAAGCTTCATAGTCGCTCTCTCTCTAACTCTTTAACTATGAAAACCAATTTCTCACACAAGAATTAATGAGAAAGGTATATATTGTCAATTAATACTCATACAAAAAGAAACAAACCATTTTGCTCTAGTACCAACTAAAGGACAAATTTCCTATGTAACCTTACAAAACCTCAAGTCAAAATATCATCCTTACACATGCCTAATCTTGTTTTTCATTTTCTTAATTTTTTTCTCAAAATATCATTTTTCTCTGTCTCTAACTCTTAACTCTAGGAAAACCAATTTCCCACATAAGAATTAATTGAGAAGGTATATATATTATGAACGTGCCAATAAATATTCATAGAAAAAGAAACAAACATTTTGCTCCACCAAATCAAGGACAAATTCCCATACATAACCCTACAAAACCTTCAAATTTCATCCTTACAAGTGTTCCTCGTTTTCTATTTAATTTCTAAAATAAAATCAAAACTACTCACTTTTCCCTTTATGTATAAATGAAACATAATATGAAATTTACTTGAATTGAATTGACCATTTAGAGGAATTAGGTTGGTTTTATGAAGGTCTACAACTTATGAAATGCATGAATCCACGTGTCAAAATTAAAATTTCTTTTAAAAAAAATGTGCTGAAATTTCACGGATCTTAAGCAAGGCTTGAATAGTTGAAATTTGAAACGGTTGATACACGACAAATAGTTAATATCATGAAAGAAGTGAGAAAGTAACATAATACCTTCTAAATAGCATCTTCATTACATGATATTATTCTTTAAGTTATATATTAAACATTATGCTTTCTAGATGCAAAATATCATTTTCTTTCTACTCTTAGAGATTTTACAATATCTTAGTGGGGACTACATTCTTCAGAATCTCAAAGAGGAAATTTTATTTTTTTAAGGAAATTTGGAGAGGGCTTGAATTAGCCCCCTTCCAAATGAGAGCAAATTTTTATAGCTTTTTGATAATGTTTTTACAAGTGAGAAGAAAATCTATAAATTTACAAAGAGTGATTTTTATATTGTTTTTCAAAAAGGAAATTTTATACACGTGTAAAAGCTTTAAATGAACAAATTATTTGAGATTAATTAATTTTATCATCATAATGAAATAATTTGATAAATGTACCAAACAAAATAATATCATGCAGAGTTTTTTATGAAAAATTTAAAAGATTGGCATGATATAATGATTGCAATGGTAGTGCTTCTGAATTAAAGTGGAACAACAAGAGTACAAATTGATCAAAATTGGCATGATATAAATGATAAATCTCTGATTCATATATCATGGCAATTAGATGATTGGTTTGAAAAATTAATAATGAGAAGCACATGGTTTTGAATATTCCATAAACTAGCTTTTACATCATCAAAATTTGTTTTATTTGAACCAGATTTCTAATTATATTTGAAATTAGATATAATACTAGTTCTTTAGGCGATTGAGTAGGTACCAATTTCATTAGATTTTGTTAATATGCAAAAACGAGAGTATAAAATAGCTGAATTTCGTAGCAACAAACAGAATAACAAATGAATAATTCACTAATAATAAAAATCGGAACTGAAATTCATACAGAAAAGAAATAATTTTAAACTCGAAGAAGATTAAACGTGCCATATTTAGCAAACGCTGCGATCTAATCTCTCTGAGACATTTCACCAAACACTTTACTGGCAGCTCGAGCTTCCTTACGCTGGTAAAAAGAGTAAAAGACTGAAGACTTAAAGAACGTAAAAAAATTCCAAAAAAAGGTCCAATTAGAAGAAAAATATTAAAAAAAAAGGCCTAGAAAGAAACAATTGGCCCATAACAGATCAATTTGGGCTGAGGAATTTTAACCCAAAAAGGAAGAATCAACCGCCCTTTTATTTTATATTTTTTCCCCTTTCGGTTCTCCAGTCTCCTCCTATGTACGAAATTGAGAGGAAATTTTCTCTTCTCAAGAGTCCAAAATGGGCAGCCAACCACAGATCCCAACACTTACATATTATCTCCATTACTTCAATCAACGGAGTATGTAAGTGTAACATTCTGATTTATTATTTGTGTATATCAGTATAACAAGTCATGTTACAGATTTCTTATTGACTTGTTACAGAAAAGAAAGTAACAATGAAATGACATGAAATCATGAGTCTGGTGTTGCAGATACCTACAAACAAAGCAAAACGCTTGCTTCAGCTTTAGCTTTGGAAGTTAAAACTTGAAACCTCCCCTGAATTTTCTCGCGCCTTTTGCTTCAAAGCTTCCGTTTATAATCATAATCACTTGATTGAAACGGAAAAAACAAAGTGCTGTTTCTCTTTTCTCTGATTTTTGATACTTGTGGATTATAGTTATATTGAGTTTTGTGAAGGCGAATTTAGGGCTAAGAGAAAGATTATCAGATTTTGTGTTTGTTATGATGGTGGTGTTAAAAGAATTAGTGGATAATTCAGCTTCTTCTTCTTCTTCAGGCGAGGATCCAGTAATATATGGTAAAGAGTCTATTTCAATTTTGATTTAATTTGGATTCCTTAATTGATTTTAATTTTTTTAGTTTAATTGATTTGTTTGGTGTATTCGGTTGTAATAAGTGTTTTTTTAGTCATTTTAATTTAATTCAAACAGAAAATTTTGCAAAAAGTATATTAAGAAATTAAACTATTTTTGTAATTAGTTCACCTAACCTTGACATTTTTACAGGAAGTATTTTAGATTATTAGGAATCAAATTTCTTTAGCTTGCTAGAATTTCTTTTTCATAAAAAGGTCTTGTTTAATACATCACAATGGTATGAGATGCGATTATTTTAATATTACAAACTTAATTGAATAATTTCCTTTTCAATCATTTTTAAATTAAATAAATATTTGCTCTTTATTTGTGCAGAGCTCCGCGAGAAGCACAGAAAAGACAGAAACAACTTGACACTTTTGAAGCAGCCAATCAAAACTCTCCAATTTTTCACATTAGCCACTGTACAAAACATAAATAACTTAATTCTATACATCCTAAAAAACGGCGGTTGGATTACATTATCATTTTTCTTTTTAGTAATCACTGCAGTTTTACTTATAATCATTGATGGCCCACATGATAAGGTACTTATCATCTCTTCCAATTATCAGTTTCTATTATGTTAATAAAACTCTTTTATGTAATTATTTAATAAAATTATTTATTTGTTTATTATTATTTAAATTTAGCATGTGGATGAGGCTCTTCACTATGCAAGATTCGGACTTTGGTGGATCGCCCTTGGTGTAGCCTCATCAATTGGCCTAGGTTAATTTTAATTAATTTAATCTTATAAATTAAATTTATCTCTAAAATCCCAAATAAAATATTAAATAACTCAATTTATTTTATTGCAAATAATAAATAATTCGTTAAACCACACTATTAAGGTTCTATTTATTAAATCAAATCCAAAATAAAATAAAAAAATAACTGAATTTATTTTATTTGTAAATAGTAAATAATTTGTAGAATCACACAATTGAAGTTCTTTTTTTTGAATGGATGCTTGAGCACACAATTGAAGTTCTATCTGTAAAATCCCAAATAAAATAATAAACAACTCAATTGAGGTTCAGGCTTCCACACATTTGTACTATACTTAGTACCCCCCAAGAACATAGCCTTCTTCACATTAAAATAATAATTAACTCAATTTATTTTATTTCTAAATAACAAATAATTCGTAAAACCAGACAATTACTGCTCTATTTCTAAAATCCCAAATAACCCAATTCACTTTATTTCCAACTAATAAAGAACACGTAAAACCCCAAATAAACGAACAAACAAACAACCCAAATTAATTAATTATTTATTCCATCTCCCAGGTTCAGGTCTCCACACATTCGTACTCTACCTAGGCCCACACATAGCCCTCTTCACATTAAAATCCGTGCAGTGCGGGCACACCAACCTCAAGTCCGCGCCGTACGACACGGTCCAGCTCAACCGGGTCCCGTCCTGGCTCGACAAAACCTGCCGTGAACTCGGTCCGCCATTAATGCACGCACCGACAGGTAGTCTTGTCAGAGTTCCTGTGATGAGGATATTGGTGCAGGTGCAGCTTGAGGCGGTGCTCTGGGGGATTGGGACCGCGCTTGGGGAGTTGCCGCCGTATTTTATTTCCAGAGCTGGTGAGTTTACGGTTTTAACCCTGTTGAATTTGGTTGTTTTATGGTTATACGCTGTGAAATTTGGTAATTTTACGGTTTTAACCCTGTGAAATTTGGTAATTTTATGGTTTTAACCCTGTTGAATTTGGTTATTTTACGGTTATATCCCTATTAAATTTGGTAATTTTTTTGGTAAGATAATAAATTTGGTAATTTTTTATTTAATTATGATGGGTTTTTTCTTTTTTTTTGGGTAATTTATTAAAGATGGTAATTTTACGGTTTTTCCCTGTGAAATTTGGTAATTGTTTAGTGGTAGTTTTTTTTTAATTAATTTTGATGGCTTTTTTGTTTTTTTGGCAGCACGTTTTTCGGGGGAAAGATTTGAATCAATTGATGAAATGGAAAATGGAGATAATAAAAAAGATGGATTCATTTCTAAAATTGTGAAAAGGACGAAAAATTGGCTTGTTTCAAATTCTCAGCGTCTGAATTTTATCACCATATTAGTTTTGGCATCTGTTAGTTTCTTTAATTGCTCTTCTTTTATATAAATTTTATTATTTGTTTTGTTTTTTGTTTTTTTAAATTATTTTTTAAATTATATTTTGTGTGGAAAGGTACCAAATCCGCTTTTTGATCTAGCTGGAATAATGTGTGGGCAATTTGGAGTTCCTTTCTGGAAATTCTTCATCGCCACTTTGACTGGAAAAGCTCTTTTTAAGACTCACATTCAGGTTTTTATTATTGAAAACTCCTTTATAATTTCATCTTCCAATATTTAGTTCTCATTTACAAGAAATTTGCAATAAGGCCCTCACATTTTTGCCTAGATCGCACAAAACCCCTAATTTTTTTAATTGAAAAAAAGCCACTTTAATCATTTTTTTTTTAATTCCAACTTTTTTAGGTTTTTTTGCCTTTTTGGGCTTAATTTAATTATTTTAATTTTTTTTTTCTGATCTCAGACAATATTTATTATCTCATTGTGCAACAATTCGCTCCTAGAATTTGTCGAAACAAGACTGATCTGGTTATTTGGTAAAATTCCTGGATTTTCAAGGGCTTTATTGTCAATTGTTGCCAAACTAGACTTAGTCAAAGACAAACTTATTTCCACATCTTCTTCTTCCTCTCAACCTACGGTATAATACATATTCATACTCAAATAAAAAATATATTTGTTTATTAATTCTAATTTTAGTTTTAATTATTTGAACAATTTTATTTTTTATTAGGGTAAAAAATGGAATCTTTCTTTTACGTTGGTGTGGAATACTGTTATATGGCTCATGGTTGTGAATTTTTTTGTGACAATTGTCACTTCAACTGCACAGAAATATCTCAAGAATCAACAGGATTTGGAAATGGCTGATAAAATTAGATTCTCAACCCTAAAATATGATAATAATGCTTCTGTTTCAAATTCAAATGGTGAGAGTGAATCTTAAAATACTTAATTGAATTTCTTCTACTTTTTCTTCACTGATTTATCGCTGGTTTAGTGATGGTAAAAGTGATGAGAAAAGGAAATTTCCGTAAATGGAAGTTCTGTTTGCGTTTAGGGTTTAGAAAATTATTTTTAGTTTGAGCTGGTTTATGAATTGCTCTTTCAGAAATGTAATGGTAATTGCAAAAGTTTGTATAAATAATTGCATGTGGGTCTCCAAATCATTTCATTCTTGGTTGATTGAAATATTGCCCTTTTAGAGATGCTTATTGCTAATTATGTTATATATTCTACCTATAACAAAAAAATGTAATATACTTTACAAGTTGTTTACAGTAATCTCATTTATTGGAATTGTTTATTGTAGTCTAATTGTTATTATCTAGTTGAAAAATAAAGTACAAGATATTTTTTTGTCATGTTCAATCAAATCACAATAAATAACTGGAACACTCAGGTTTGCAGATGAATGTCATGAAACAGTGAACAAATCAAATCCTCAAGCGTCACGCAGTTTTTTGTTTTTCAAAAAAAGAATCATCAAACAATCCTTGCAAAATGCATTTTGTTAAAGGAACAGATAAATCATCAAACATTTCATCCCAAAACTAAAACAATCCTTGTAGAATGAATTTTCTATGGAACAAAATTCATTAACATTTTCCAAAAAAAAAAAAAAAAAAATAGAATTCATAAACCTAAAATTTCCTTTGCCTTTTCTTGAATGAGTTTCCAAGTCGCCTCAACGTGTCTCAACTCCGTCATGGTCGTCCCAACTGCAAATCTCAACACAAACATTCCATCAACTTTCGCACGAGTCATGAACGCCTTTCCGCGCGAATTCACCATTTCCAAAAGCTTTTAATTAATGGTCGAAACTTCTTCGTCCTTTTCAAATCTTGGTTTGCGGCGGAAACAAACCAGCTCAAACTTTCTTGCCACAACAATCTCAAATCGGTTGTCAGTTTTTACCATATTCTCAAATTCTTTTGCCATCATTATGTCGCTTCTTATGTGCTCCACCAGGTTTGCCACACCATATCTGACATTAATAAATTTAATATATTTTGTTAGCTTATTGGATACAAAATATATCATACAACAATATTATAATATACTAAAAATTCATAAATATTATAATACAATTATTAATATTATAAACCTTCTGATAACAACCCACAACTTGATGGCTTTGAATCGTCTACTCAATGCAATCTGCCAGTCCTTATAATCAACAACCTCATTCGCATCTCTCGCCTCATTTCGTAAATACTCAGGATTTGTAGAAAAAGAATTGACGAGCAATTTAGCCTTCTTGATCCACAAGCAACAACAATCCATGTTGGTCAAGAACCACTTGTGAGGATTCATACTGATTGAGTCGGCCAATTCAACTCCGTCAAAATAACGACGGAATTCCGGGCAAATTATTGTGCTCCCGCCATATGCTGCATCTATATGGTACCTGTCATATTCGTTTTTTTTATAAAATCAATGAATGACGAAAGAAATGAATTAATATCATTTAAAATGATAACAAAAAACGATCAAAAGTTGAAATAAAAATACCAAACACCAAATTCATTAGCCAGCTCTCCAAGCTCTCGTATCGGATCAACGGCTCCTACTCCTGTGGTACCCACAGTAGCACAGAGATAAACGGGTACAAACGCTTTTGCCAAATCATCCTTTATTAAATCCTATAAATCACTCGGTTTCATCGCAAAACCCTCGGAGGCAAATGTTTTGACAACACGGAAATTCGATGGTGGAATACCAACAATCTTAACTGCTTTATGAACGGTTGAGTGCGTTTGATCAGAAGCATAAACTACCAACTTAGTAATCGCATCAAACCCAAATTTATTCAATGCATGATCACGTGCGGCTACTAAAGTGCAAATCACAGCCTCACACGTGCTTCCATGCAAAACCCCTCCACCACCTTTTCCTCCTGAAAAAAGAAAAGAATTTGGAAGTCTGAGTAATTTCCCCATCCAGTCCATCACGATGCTCTCTAGTTCAGTTGCGGCTGGAGATGATATCCAGTTGAACCCAACCACATTCAAACCCGAACATAACATCTCGCCTAAGAAGCCGGCCGTGCTTGCGTTCGCTTGAAAATATGCATCAAAGTTTGGACTTTGCCAGTGAGTTAAACCAGGTAAAATATCACGTTTAATATCTTGAAGTATAGTCTCTATCGGTTCTGAAAATTGAGGAGCTTGTTTAGGTATGAGTTTTGTGAGGTAACCTGGCTCGACTTGGCTTCGAACCGGGTATTTTTCGACTGATTGGTAATAATCGGATATGAAATTGATTACTGCATTTGATTCGTCGGAAAATTCAGTCGGGTCTAATGGGTGAAATGGGTCACATGGTACGGAACCCATTTGAAGCTAGATGTGTAAAATGAAGAGAGTAGATGTGATAAATATGTTGAATGTTTATAATATGAAGAGAATAGATAGTGAAGAGAGAGAGAGAGAGAGAGAGAGAGAGAGAGAGAGAGAGAGAGAGAATGTGTAAAATGAAGAGAGTAGCTATGATTTAAGTAGTAAAATCGTGAATTTGTAATACAGGAGGAGGCTTGAACTTGAGAAGTATGCAAAGGTGGTAGTTATACAGGCACCGAGCTTCCGTGAACTAGGGAGCCAAAAAAATTCTTCCTACTAATTAAGGCCTTACAAAATTTTTAGGGGCCAAATATATAAAAATATATTTATTTAAAAAAAAATCGCTAAAGTACTACTCATATATACTATTCCGTCAAATTTTTTTTGGGAGGCCCAGTTCCTATTAAGTTCTATCCGTAGTTATATCAAGTTATTAATTTGAATTATTATGAGTTCTATCAAGTTACTAAAAATGGAATACAGTGATTAAAAAAATTCCAATTCAAATATCAAATAATGTGGGGAACATTCAATGCATCTCGTTACTTACTAATTTTATTTAGTAAGACTTGGCTGGACGATTTAATGCTATAAGTTTACAAATATAGCCTGTGTGAATTGAATTGTGATATTCTACGAGTCGATATGATTCATTTAACAAACGTATACGGTATAACTTCACCAATTCAAATAATTTGAAGATTGTCAGTAGGATAGAATCAAATCAATTTTTTAAGTACAAAAAAAAAGCTAATGTTAGCAAAAGATTGACTAGAAAATGTCGAAATAATAATCTGACAGAGACATTTCTTAGCACCAGATGCAAACTTACAAACTTTACCATACAAAATACAGACGCTTAATGAAATCAAACTGAAAGAGCACATCATAGTTAACATGACAATCAATACACCCAAAATCCCTCCGAAACTTTCAAACAATGTAATCAAACACCAAAAAACAAAAATGCAAGTTCAAAGCCATCAGTAGTCAGTACCAATACGAAACGCCAGCAGCCCTATAAATATTAAATACTTTCAACAAATTTTCAAAACTATACAAAACTCTCACTTTTTCCTAAACTTCTTCCCGTTTGATGCAACACAAAATCACTAAATCTTAAATAATATCTCATTAATATTTTATTAAAACTTTATTTGATGTAATGAAAAAGTGATTTGAAGTAAATTATCTGACCATATAAACTTTATAAAATCACCTTACATGCCAAAATGTAATAAAAAATGACTTCTGCTTTGAACAGGTAAAGGGTTAAAGCATATTTGGGGATCTATGACAAGTCAAATCTAACCGAATCAATCCCAACTTCTTAATTTTCATCTACTTTTGAGTCTATTTAAAATGCAACATCATCATTTTTATCTCCACTGTTCGATCAATTTTTTTATCAAATTATAGTCATTCATTTTCTCAAATTTATTGATACTTTATGACAATATGTGTGTGGTTATTAAAATATAATCATATGATTGTTTGAATTGGTGTTTTGTGTTCCATCATCGATTTAGTGAGAACCGTTAGAAATTTGTTTCTGACCATCACATCTTATCAGATGGCTTTAATGAATCATAGTTCAAAGTTTTGTTCAATTATTAATATCAATAGTTAATGAAGAGTTCATCCATTAAAATACAAATATTTTTTCTTTTTTTCTCTTAAAAATTATAATTCTTAATGAAATATTTTATTTCTCATGTTGAAATCATTAAATATAAATTTGTTGGAATTTTATCTTTATTTTGAGTTCTATATTGTTATGGTTCTAATTTATTTATTTTTCTTGCTAAAATATGTGAATAAAGACTATATAAAGGAACATGTAAAAAAATGATATTCTCATTAAGTTATACCTTATATCTTATTTTCCATCTCTCTTTACGCATTTTCAAGAGACCTATCGTCAATTTTATCTCGGCCGTTAGATCAATTTTTTGTCAAATCCTAGTTTTTCATTTAAATTATTACCATAATATCACATGGTTAGTTAGATTAATGTTTCGTGTTATATCTCCAATTACGTGAGAACTATCATATCAAATAAAATTCCAGAGTATTAAAGATTATATTATATTACTTAATATATTACGGATAATATCTATCATTTTAATAACCAATGAAATATAAATAAGAAAAATAACGGTGACAATTTTTTCGGAAAATGAGTCATGTTATATTTTCTTATATATAGTAAATATAATTTTTCTATGTACATAATCTCATATTTCCTTTCTAACAATCATGTTAAATATAATTATTATTTTTATATTTTTTAAAGTTAATCATCTATAATTAAGTCTTGTGGGGTTTCAACTAAAATCTATGAAATAAATTATTGTTTTTATTTTTATATAATATGTCAATAGATGATGGCACAAGAAAACTAAAGAGATAAAAAAAGATGACATTTTAATCTTAGAAATCTTAATGCAAATATAAAGTATTTAGATTGTAAATCAATAATCCAAATTATTTTTTTGGATTATTATTTTTTGTTTTTTTATGAATTTATTATTTATTTTATTTTATTTCATATATGTAGATTTATTTGTATAGAGAAACTATTTTTTAAAGTTAGATGTGATATAGAAACTATTTTTTAATGAATAATAAATGAATATAATATCTTATGATATAATTCGAATGATTTTAAACATAACTAACTTACATAACATAATTATTATATATAATTGCAATTTATACATGGCCAGACTGCTAGCTGGATGATAAAGAGGACATGGTCTAGAAGGGGGATCTACTCATTCGTTTTATTTATTTTTTTATCTCATCCATACCTTTGTTAATTTGGTAAATAAAATAGAGTTATGGTCATGCTATGTATCAGTTCATTTTTTTTTTGTGGAAAGAAAACCGAAGCTGCAAGCAATATACAAAATATATATGGTCAGAAGTCCATTGTCTTGGATAGATGCAGTCTTGTTGGGGCTGGTATGAATTGATTATTTGACTCAATTAGTTACAATATAGTTTGACAAATTGTTAATCCAAGCTTATATAATTAGCACAGTGTCTAATTTTGATTGAGTTGAAACCGCCACTCTAGGAAGTATATAGTCTCTTTTTCACATACTTTATTTCTTACATAGTCAAATCACATAATTAAGAGATAAAAAGTACAAATCATACCCATTTGAACCTCAAAACAAAAAGAAAAATCCTAACTGATTTATATATCGAGGTTTTGGAAGGGAACTACAATATTTGATTTAGCAATAATTAACTTATTGAAGAATACATGGAAAGAGAAGAGAAAATGAATATATGAAGGGACTCATTAAACATAATCTAGATCGTATATAGATTATCAATGAAGACAAATCAAATCTCGGGGAATTGATTTTGGCAGGCAATATTTCGATGAGTACAAGCAAAGAAAATGTATATTGACAATTTTACCCTATAATAAATGCATGACTTGATACTCTCTAGAGCTAAATTAAAAAGATTTCTTATTTGCTTCTTGCAAGGAAGAATCAATCTCAAATATTATTCATATCCTTAGAAAAAAAAAATCATTAAGTTTAAAAAAAAAAGAAACTAAATAAACAAGAAAAGAAGTAACTATAAATTTGTGATTGAATGTTACAATAAAAATAAGCTTATGTTTCAGAAAAATTTGACATTTAGTTCATGTAAAAAATCGAAATAAAACTTTATGTATCAACGAATAATAACAATTTGTACCTTTTTATAATTTTTATTTGGGCTTTGGCATGTTACGTTTTCTTAATAAGGTTTATTAAAAAAAATAAATATTTTTTAGAACATGATATGAAAAATAAAATAATTCATATAAAAATCACTACATACATGGAAATATATTTTTTATTTTTAGAAAATAAAATTACTAAACCTATAAAAAAATATATGAGATATTTTACTAGTACAATTTTCTATTCGGTCAAAGAAAAAAAATTATTATTTTTCATATGACTATTAAATTCTTAAATTGGAAAGATAGTTTGTTTAGGAATTTTAAATAGTGCATTTATTACAGGAGTAAAATTGTCATAAAAAATTTCTAATCGTGTACTCATCAAAATAATGCCTGCCAATATCAATTCCCCAAATCTCCCTACATATATATGCAAAATTTGGTATATATAGTTGTACATCATGATACCCTTTGTTTGATCAGATATCATATGATTTTGGTAATTTGGGCGAGCACATATGCACAAATAATAGCAGTGACAGAGCTTTATTCAGACCGGGGGAGGCATGACCCTCCCAAGATTTTTGATTTAGTAGTATATTTTATAAGAATTTAGTGTAGAAAATCCGAAAGCTATTAATATTTATGTGTATTGGTCCCCCAAAATTTTATATAAAGTTTATTCAATGGTGTAAAAAAATTCCGATCCCCTCAAAATACTGAGTCAAACTCCGCTACTTAATAGTAACCATACAAAAAAAAATATACTAAATCCAAAAATACAACTCAAATTTTTCCTAGTAACTGCAAAATAGTCTTTGAGCATTCTGAAGTAGTATATATTTGAACTATTCAACCACAAACTAAAAAAAAATAGACTTGTATTCCAAGATGTAATAAATATTGGCTCAAAGAAATTATTTCGAATACATAAAGCAAATCTTCTCATAAATACTAGTCGGAAGAATTATTTCGAATACATAAAGCATACCTTGAGATCTATTACAAGTCAAACCTCGTAACTGTGAATCGAAGATTTCTTTTTTTTTTTGGGGGCTTTTTTCGTACCATGCATTCCAAGATATAATAGATATTGACAATACGAAATTACTTCGAATGCAGAAAGCATCTCTTGTTATAAATATGACTCGAAGATGTTACTTCGAATACATAAAGCATATCTTGAGATCTATTACAAGGTCAAACCCCAAAACTAATCCAATGCTCTATATAGAAGACTACTAGTTACTTGCACGTGTCAGTTATTTCAGCATGAATTTAATAATTATAATATATTGTCATATTCTTTACCCAGAACAAATTACAAGCATACTTGAAGAAAAAAAATTATAGTCTTAACTTAAATGATTAAGCAATTTGAGGATGGATATATAGGTAGTTAAGTCTGTCCTCCTAAATTTGAGTTTATCGACTTTGTTGATGTAATTCAAACTGAAACTCTAACAACTTCAAGTTAATTTTTTTTTTGAAGGAGCTTTTTGAAGGAGCTTCACGCCATCATCTGTTTTGCTCTTTTCATTAACTTCAAGTTAATGTTTAACTTATATTAATATTAAAGATTAGTATCACTAACAAAATTAAATAGTTATATTTGTCAATTTATCTAATACATGTCTTACTAAGCTTTGGGTATAGTAATACATTTTGCTAGATCGATCAACATAATATGACATGTCCTAATGTACATAACATTGGATGCATGCGCAACATATAGCATAGCATGTATTTATATGTGCTTCCATATAAATTAACCCGATATTACTGCGTTCAATATGATATGATGAACTTCCAGAATTTGCACTTAGTTGTATAAAATCTGACATATATGTCCAAGGCAAGACCTACAATCAACTGAAAAGAGCAAATCTTCTGGTTTTTTTTTCTCTCGTTGGTATTTCATCAAACCAATCCATGCATATGCATGAAAAAGAGATTGTGAAAGTAGAGCAAAGAAGTGGTATTCCACTCTTACCAGTCATTTCAGCCACATATTTTAATTTCGAGTTCATCTATCTTGCCCGACCTTTTACTTTGCTTTCACGATGGGTTAAATCTAGCAGAGAGATGAAGGGTTGCCATTTGAAAATAGAAAGAATGAATATTGGGAAAATTACTATTTTACTCTTTCATAAGTTTTGGTAACAAGTTTAAATGGTAACATTAAATGACGGACAACTCCTCAAAATCAATCCCAACCATCCGATTTAGAAAAATGTGTTTAATATCATTCGTATATTATTGAGTCGGGCAACATATAAGAATCCCACTGTTAATATGAGATTTTCATCCTCTCCAGTTGGGAGTACTGGAGAAGTAGTAAAATTGTGAATTTGTAGTAACAGGAGGAGGTTTGATATCGAGAAGAATGCAAAGGTCGTAGTTATATCAAGTTCTTTTTTTATTCAAAAAAAAACGTCAAGTGCTTTCGAATTTTGACATTTCGACGGCTTGCAACCAAATTACATTCTGAGTTCTATCAAGTTTCATAAAATAGAATACATTGATTAATTCAAACAATGTGCGCATTAATTAATTCAAACAATGTGTGACTTTTTTTAATCAAGTTTCTAATAACATAATACATTGATTAATTCAAACAATCTGTGAAACATGCAATTGCATCATGTCACGTATTAATTTTAATTAGTAAGATCTGGCTGGACAATTTAATGCTATTAGTGTACAAAAATAGCAAGCGTCAATTGAAATGTTATATCAGATAGTCAGCGGCCGAGCTTTATAGGGCTGGGAGGGACACGGCGTTCTAAGATTTTTGATCCAATAATATATGTTATTAAGGATTCGGTGAATGAAATTTCATAAACTATATATTTCTCTGTGCTGTGCCTTCCTCCCAAAAAAATTTGTAGAAACTTAGTCAATAGTGTGAAAGTTTCTCAGTTTAAACATAAGGTCTAATTTTCAAAAAGATAGAGTAAAAATTTTTCTGATCTTGTGACATATCCAGTCAAGCTCCGTCACTATAGATAATCATGTTTTTCTATGAGTCTCTATATGGTGCATTTAGACGTATAACTCCTCCAATTCATACAATTTGTAAGTGCAACAAAAAAAGTTAATATTAGCAAAGATTGATTAGAAAATATGTTGAAATGATAATCTGACAAGAGGAGATATTTGTTAGCATCAGATGTGAACCTACAAACTTTACCATACAAAATGCAGATGCTAAATCAAAATATAAAAAAGAGTAACTTATTTTTCACACGTGCAAAAAAATTCCATGGAAATATTATAATTGCATTATCCTAGTAAGATAGTTTGGTAGAAAATTCCATGGAAATATTATTACAGCATTTATGATATTTTGAGATTTAATAATTTCAATATTATTACAGCATTTGTTGGGGTATATGTTATTTCTTATTTTCGACATGCACAGAAAAACTCCATGGAAATATTATAATTGCATTATAATAGTAAGATGGTTTGGTAGAAAATTTCCAAGGAAATATTATAATAGCATTTATGATACTTTGCGATTTTAAAATTTCAATATTATGAAAAAGGAAAAAAAATCAATTTTGTGGGGGTATATCATATATGTGATATTTCTTAGCTTTTATAAATATAAAAAAAATCCACAAAATAAAATGAATGAAAAAATATCAAGTTAGTTTTCAAAGCCATTTTCAATATTTCAGAAGAGTAGAAAAAGTATTCATTATTTCGAATACATAAAGCATATCCTGAGTTCTATTACAAGTCAAACCTCACAAGACATTATTTCATACCAAAAAAATTCTTTTTTTGTTAAATCATATGGAAAAATCTTGCATTGCAAGATATAGTAGATATTGACTCTTAAGAAATTACTTCGTATACATAAAGCATTGTAATAAAAATTTGATTCCAAGATATTATTTCGAATACAGAAAGCATACCGTGTGAATTGTGATCTATTACAAGTTGAACCTCATAATTAATCCAATGCTATATACAAGAAACTATTTTTCAATAATCTCGAAAAAGTGTGATATATACCAGTATAGAACTAATCACTAAAAAATCACAGTTGTGTGTAGTATCTTCAAGTAGCATTTTTACTCCCACATAGCATAGCTAAAGAAAAGAGCTCTCCATAAAATTGCCAACATGGTATATACAATCCAAAGAGTGGGATCAAATATTCAAATAATAATAATATATTCAAAGTCTAAATAATCACCCCTAAAAGATCATCACACAAACATCACATTCAAGATCCAAGTCCCTCCAAAAACCTCAAAAAATTCAATTAAACATAAAAAAATAAAACCCCTCTCAACTAACTCAAAACAAAATTTCCAAAATATACAAAACCCTCACTTTCTCTTATTCTTCTTCCCAACTTTCACCCCCTTAACCGAAAGAGCACTCGCAACGCTCTTCCCTTCAAGTCTCTTTGTCATCTTTTTCATAACACTAGCCATTCCTTTTCTAGCCACAGCTTTTCTCTCAGATCTTCTATTAAGTAATTTCCTATCGAGCGGCCAATAAGCATACGGCTCCAATTTATCGCTCTTCTTAAAATCACCGCCAGCTTTTTTACTCGTGTATTCTTTTCCAGTATAAGCCCACCCAGATTCAGACCCTTTCTTCAACCTCTTATTATTATTATTGTTTACCTTATTTGTTTTATTCGAAATATGACTTTTGGATGATTTGAAGCTTTTGGAGTCCGAGTCATCATCATCATCGTTTGACTTTTTATAATCCTTTTTGGGTTTTTTGGAATCTGTGCGGATTACGAGGCGGCCGTCAGAGTCGAACTCTGGATCTTCTGAGTCTTCTAATTGGTGGGATTTTCGTTTGGATGAGTTGTGAAGAGCGTGTCTTGCTGTTTGATGGTCTAGGAGATCCAGCGGATCGTCGCCACCTGGCGAGTCGGTAAAATCTTCTGATAAGGTCTTGGCCCCTGATAGTTTACGCCTCCTTGTTATTGTTGATCTGAAAAGAGATGTAATGTTGAGTTTTTTTAATGAGAAATGTGAAGTTTATTAGTATGTTTTAGTTGGATTTTGTGGAGATTATTTACCTTAATGAATTGGCTCTTGAATTATAATTTTCTTCTTCTTCATCAGAATCATCTCCAAAATCAGAGAAAATTCTTGTGTGATTCCATTTGCTTTGCCTGTTTTAAGATATAAATATAATCAATCTTTACATTCTACATCAATTTTTTTTTTCAATACAAGATAACATAGAAAATATATAAATCAATATTTTTTTGGAGGGTTTAGGGTTTAAACAAACCTGGACATAGTTGTTTTTGAGGTAAGAGATTCTGAACCATCAGCAGATTTGGCCTTTCGCTCTTTCCTCTCATTAATCTAACATTAAGAAGAAGAAATCTAAATACTAAAAATATACAAATCAACATATATATAAAAAAAAGATAATTTTACCTTTCTTATATTGGTCAAGAGTTTCATATGCTCTTCAGGCATAACCAATTTTACAGCATCCATCCCACATTTTCTCACCAGCATTTCTATGAGTAGCTTCACCTAAATATAGAAAATTAAAAATTAACAAATTAACAAATTTAAGAAACAATATCGCAAAATAACATGTGAGAAATATATGCACAATCATAATTTTCTTGATTTAAAGAAAATGAAGAAAAACGTGCCTTAGCTTTAAAATGATTTTTCGTATCATTTTGCCATTTCAAAATCCCTTCAACTAAATCCTTCAGATGTGCTTGCAATCCTTCTGCCTTTGATTTGGCCACCAAAACCTTTATAAACCCTAAATTCGCCTACAAAATTAAATCATACCAAAAAATAAGCTAACTAGAAAGTAAAAAAAAAACAAAAAAATCAAAACTACTGATTTTAAACAATGCAAAGTAATAAATTAATAATACCTTGATAATTTCGCGATTTTTCATCTTTAGAAGTAAAAATGCAGAAGGAAGCAATTTATAAGCCTCATCAATAAGATCAGAAAATTCATATGTTAATCTAGCTAAGCCTTTTATAGCAGCACTTGTCATGTGAGGAATTTCACTTGTCACTCCACTTAACACCTGGCCCCACAAAAAACACATTTTTTTCTCAGATTAAATCAATAATATGCTCAAATTGAGTAAAAAGATAAAAAAAATATGTAAATTGTGTACCATGTCAAAAAGACGATGTAAATTTTCCTTCCTTCCATCATTATTTGCTTCCTCACAAGCATGGCCAATTTCCACTAAAAGGTCATAAGCTCTATTTCTTGTTTTTGTATTAGCCTGTAAATTGTTTCACAATTATATAAAAAACTCGCATCATTTTGAAATAATAATATTAAGCTAGGTTTTTATACAATAACATTAAACTGGATTAATAATTAAGAATTAAAAATTTACCTCCTTCAATGCAAGGAGTATTTCAGTCAAAAAGGAGGTCACAACCTGCACCTTTCTTTGCTCAAAGGAATCCTGTAATTGCAAAAAGAAAAAATAACAAATAAATTATGTTTGACATAAATAAGCCATATTATATATTACCAAATTTGATTAATGATGATATTAAACTGACCTTTGCAATGTGCACAACTATGTAATAAAGACAATCAAGTCTATATTTCTTAGACTGAAAATGGCACGGTAAAGAAGCAACCATCAATTCCAAAAGTGAATCAAGATTTCTTTCAAGAAACTCATCACGATCCTGTCATTGTTCAATACAAATCAATGATTTATTCAAAAGAAAAAGATAAATGTTTTTAGTATTGTTCAAACAAACAATTAAGAAATGATGATATTTTGTGTTGTACCTTAAGTATAACTGAAAGGATTTTATAAGCTTTTTTCTGGATTTTTCCATCTTCATCCTGCAATAAACAAATAAAAGCTTTGTCACGCACCAAATGGAAAAACAAATATTTCATTGTTAATTAATCCTTAATTTGAATTTAAATATTGTATATAAATAAACCTGGATTGCTGGTTTAACAGCGCTGAGCAACACGTTAATTTCTTCCGAATCCAAACCAGGAATAAATGAGGCTGCAAAATCCAACAACTTGGCCCTACAAAAAACACAAATATTTCAAAAAAAAAGAAAAAAAAAAAAAAGGATTTGTTTCGTTGTTTCAGTGTTTAGGGTTTTATACAAACAAACCTTCTAGTATTTGTAGAATCAGATTTATTATCAAGCTGCATTGAATCAGCAGAATCGTTCTGCTTTGTTTCGAGTTCTTTAGTCACGCTCAAAAGCTCTTTCATTGTCTCCCTGAATGCTTTTTTCACTACTTTTCTATCTGCTATACAAGCCAGCTCTCTTATTACAGGCTGAAATATAACAAGAGAAAAATATTACGAACTTTGTAATATCACGTAGGGGCAAAATAGTAATTAATGGTGAGAAACAAAAACACACCTGTAAGGTTCCGTTGGTTTCTGTAGAAGCTTCTAGAAACAAGACATGGAAAGCCTTGAAGAATTTTGAACAAGAGCCTCTTATTACTCTTAAATTCTCCTCTGCAAACTCTTTTCTATATAAATCTCTCGCCCTAATTTCAGATTTGCTTAGAATTTCATCATCTGACTTTTCAGATACAATATTTCTATTTTGCTGAATTAAAATCTACAAAATAAAAATAAAAATATATATATAAGTACATGTTTGAATTTAAATATAAAAAATAAACGAGTAAAAATAAGGTTTTAAGGGACCTGAAGGCTGGAGCAGATAATCCCACGTAAATCAGGCTCGTTACAAAGTTTATCCAACAAAACTTTTTGAAGATTCGTAAACGAACTCGCGGTGTCGCGTGGAAAATTACAAAAGGAAACTAACAGGGACCAAAGTGAATAAACGTAACCCTCTGCTCTCTTAGCTGAAAATAACTTGTCTCCATTCACCAGCTGTTTGTTCAAAACAAAAATAATCACCAGTCGCATTAAATAATGGTCACATTAAAAAAAATTATAGATGTTCAATTAAATTATTTAATACCTTGGTGATTGTCTCTTGTGTTGAATTAATAATGTTGAGTACATCTTTCAAGAAGAAACTTAAGCTTGCACCAACAATATTTTGCTTTAAAACTTGAAGGATCCATGAATTTTCATCATTTATGGACTTAATTTGCAATATTTTGAGAAATTCATTCGGTCCCATTGCTGCAACAGCTGCCCCAAGTGATTCATGAAGCTACAAAACAAAAACAAATTTTTTTTTACCAATATAAAAGCCAATAAAAAATATAAAAAAAAAATCTCGATGTGTCTAAAGAAAGATACCTGTTTTCTGAAAGAAAAATCTTCATCTGGTAAACTTTCCATCTCCACAAGGCTCTTAACCACCTCAGACATTAAATAACTCACAGATTCACCTAAAATCAACATTTCTCACATTAAAATCCCAAAAAATAACGAAAATAATAACAATAATAAAACTAATCATGAAAGCAGAAATACCTAGAGTATGAAAAGCGGCTGAAAGAATTTGAAACGACAAATCCCAAACAGAACTGTATCTTATCCCAAGTAAACCCTCAAAAGTAACGCATATTTTTTCTACAATACTTGGTCCAGATTTAACACCTTGTTTTCTCAATTTAATCTGCTTGACTCCTTGTTCAATCAAGCTCTCATCAATGCAAGAGTCAATTAAACCCTTAAAACCCTCAAAAGCCGCAAAAACTGCCTCTTCATGCTCACTCGCCAATATATCTAATCAAACAAAAAAATTAATTATTTTCATGTATAAAAAAATTTGAATTTAATTACCAAGTGAAATTTATCTTATTTACCGCCAAGGGAATTGAAAATGAGAGGCAGTTTGACAACTGAAATATCTTTATTAATTTCATAAGCTTTTTTCATGCCGATATTTAGCAATCTTGCAATACTCGCCAGCTCATCTCCTGATTTTTCCTCAGCTGAAACAGACAAACTGAGCGAGCATAAAAGATCCAACAAAACCTCTGAATCTACACCATTGACCTGTTTGGCGCAAACGGCATGTAAAATGTCCAAAATGCCCCTGGTCACGACAGGCTGGCGCAAATCCAAAAGAGTTTTGAAGTACTTCATGATGATGTTTGATGATTTGGGCGCCATTAATGGCAGGCTTTCTTTAAGAGCGCTTAGCATGTGCAAAACCTCCATTGCTCCTTTGGGTTTTTCATCTTCTTGTTTGGTTTGGGGTTTAGGGTTTTGAGGGTTTGAGCCGCCAGCTAGTAAGAGAAACCGCTCGAAGGTTGAGGTTATGGATTCACTTGCTGGTATTAGCACAGTTAGTTTTTGGAAGCTTTGAAGAATTTCTTTGAGGCATGTATGAGCCTGCTTTCTCACCTTTTTATTCAAGAAAACAATGAATTAATAATTCATAAAAAAAAAGATGAGATTTCAATGATTAATTTGCATTTTAGTAAAATGTATAGCTCAATTAAATACCTTAGGGCGGTGATTAGTTGCAAATCGAAGAACAACATCATAAAAAGGTTTCAAACTCGTCCAGTTTGATTTATCTCCAGCCACAATTAACCTCGAAATACATTTCAGCCCAGCTTTAACTCCACTTTCAGAAACTAATCCAAATCCCAATATCCTCACAATTGACTCGCAAATCAATCCTCCCTTGCTTCTCAGCACAGGAGCCGGAACTCCGGGCAGACAGTAGGACAAAAACACGAGAAGAGAAGCTGTGACCGGATCCGCAGCTGAGCTGGAATCGTTCGAGAGTTGATCAAGGGAAGATGACGTGGCACCGAAGTAAGCGACGGGAGTGAGAGGGATGGATTGGTCCTTGAGAGACTGAGAAATCGCCCCGACGGCGGCGCAGAGGCGCTGGTGCTCTTCTTGCGGGGAGGATTCGAACCGGCGGAGCAGCGCGGCGGCGAGGTCGGAGTCCTCGATGAAGTCACTGGAGATGTCCATTTCCATATCCATGGCTGGCAAAGACGGATAGTAATGGTGCCGCCTTAAACCCTAGTGTTTTATGCGTACGAGCAAGAGCCAAAAGAACATGAATTCGATAAACTGACGACCTTTTATATGTAAGGGTTTCTGCTGGTACAAGATCCGTTGAGAAGTCAACAACACACACATCCAGATCCTATCAAACTACGGAATTCAATTCCCGGTTACTAAAAACCGAGAAAGTAATTCCTTTTAAGCAAAAGTGAACAGAATCAGACCGTAATCAACAGCCCTTCTCTCTCCACCTCTAACCAACGATAAGCAAAATCCCTTTGATCGCTTCTTCCCTCCACAAATCACCTCCTTTTTAATCCATCACTCTTCCTTCTCACACTCTTCGCGTCACAAAACACACCCAACAAACAACAATGGCCTCTGCAACGTCAGCAGCCACCACATTCTCCCTCCTTCCTACCTCCCGCCGGGCATCCGCTAAACTTCCGTCCTTCCTCCGTCTTCCTTCCGTCCAGATCGCTCAGTCTCTGTCCGCTCAGGTGGCGTCCGGAGCTCAGATCCTGTCTGGCGGAGTTAGACGCCGTCAGTTGAGAGTCGAGGCTGCCAAGAAGAGCGTTGGTGATCTGACGGCGGCGGATTTGGAAGGGAAGAAGGTGTTTGTCAGAGCGGATCTCAATGTACCGCTTGATGATAATCAGAATATTACTGACGATACTAGAATCAGAGCTGCTGTGCCAACTATCAAACACCTTATGAGCAAGGGCGCCAAAGTCATTCTCTCCAGTCATCTTGTGAGACCTCTCTCTCTCTCTCTCTCTCTGATCATGTTATGATTCATCTAAACTAGCTAAAAATTCAAAAAATAACTGAAAATATTGTAAATTTTTTATGCAGGGTCGCCCAAAGGGTGTCACGCCTAAGTACAGCTTAGGTCCTCTAGTGCCAAGGCTTTCTGAACTCCTCGGAATCACGGTACAAACTTTTCTTTCAAACTCCAATCCTCTTTTCTATTTATGTAAACTTTTCTTTCTAATTTTGCTGTAAAACAGGTGCAAAAAGCCGACGACTGTGTGGGCCCGGAAGTAGAGAAACTGGTTTCCTCACTGCCAAATGGCGGCGTGTTATTGCTCGAAAACGTGAGGTTCTACAAGGAAGAAGAGAAAAACGACCCTGAATTTGCGAAGAAACTCGCCTCCTTAGCGGACTTATACGTAAATGATGCTTTTGGAACTGCACACAGAGCTCACGCCTCAACTGAGGGCGTTACCAAGTTCCTTAAACCTTCTGTTGCCGGTTTCCTCTTACAAAAGGTATTAGAATAAAATTATATTTAATTTTCTTTGAATTATTTATATAATCATTTTTTGCTTTGTCAGAATAGTTCTATTGGGCCAATATATTACTAGTTATCATTCAAAATCTTTTATAAGTACCTTAAATATATGTTATTAGTAACAGTTTTTCATAAATAATGCTACAGACACAGAATCCAACTCTAGAGCCAGTATTTTAAATCTAGTATTTTAAATCAAGATAAAAAAACAAACCCAAAAAACATTATTATTTTTTTTTCATGAAGCTAAAAACAAACCCCATCTGTTAATTTTAGGAACTCGACTACCTAGTGGGAGCAGTCTCAAGCCCGAAGCGCCCCTTCGCCGCGATCGTGGGCGGCTCCAAAGTCTCCTCCAAAATCGGAGTCATCGAATCCCTCTTAGAAAAGTGCGACATCCTTCTGTTAGGAGGTGGGATGATCTTCACGTTCTACAAGGCGCAGGGTTTGTCCGTGGGGTCCTCGCTGGTCGAGGAGGACAAGTTGGAATTGGCGACGAGTTTGATGGCGAAAGCAAAGGAGAAGGGCGTGAGTTTGATGCTGCCGACTGATGTGGTTATTGCCGATAAGTTCGCTCCTGATGCTAACAGCCAGGTAAAAGAATAGGAGGGGAGTTTTTCGGGTTTAGTTTCGTATGTACCCTTGAAAAATATGAAAATTACCTTTTCCACTACTTAAAAATAGCAAATTTTAAATTTTGCCATTTGAAAACCATAAATATCGAATTTGCTTTTGTGAAAATATATAGAACTTATCTAGCTGAAGGTAAAATTGGAAAAAATCGAATTTGGATAATTGTGTGTTTGAAAAGGGTCAAGTTGAAAATTTGAATGTTTTGGAAGGGTGCATAAATTTTGAGTCATTAGAAATGTGAAGTTGATATATGTAATTTTTGAAAGGGTGAATTTGAATAACAAGAAATTTGTATTTACAGACAGTAGCAGCATCGGCAATTCCAGATGGTTGGATGGGTCTAGACATCGGTCCAGACTCAATCAAAACCTTCAACGAAGCGTTGGAAACAACCAAAACAGTTATCTGGAACGGACCAATGGGAGTCTTCGAATTCGAAAAGTTCGCTGCCGGAACCGAGGTACTTTTTCATTAAATTACCATTATACCCTTTGTGGATAATTAAACGCTTAATTTTATTTTCATTAGATTACCATTATAACCTTCACGGTAAATTAAAGGCTTGATTTTCTCAGCTTTTTCATAATTTACCATTATACCTACCCTTCATGATAAATCAAAGGCTTAGTTTTCTCCGCTTTTTCATAATTCACCATTATACCCTCAATTTAGGGTTTACTATATTTATTTAATCAAACGCTTAATTTAATTTATTATTTTAATCAGTCGGTGGCGAAGAAACTGGCGGAGCTGAGCGGGAAGGGAGTGACGACTATAATCGGAGGCGGGGATTCGGTTGCGGCTGTGGAGAAAGTCGGTGTGGCCGGTGTAATGAGTCATATTTCGACAGGTGGCGGCGCGAGTCTGGAGCTTCTAGAAGGGAAAGAGCTGCCTGGGGTGGTCGCTCTTGATGAGGCCGTCCCTGTTGCTGTATGAGGGGCAAATTTGGAAGAAAAAAAGTGGTAGGGTTTTGTGGGTGTTGTGTTATGAAGGATATATAATTATATTTTTGTATGTTTTGGTCTATTACTGGTTGTTGAGATGTAAACATTCAACCTGTGTAGAGTTTTTTTTTGTTGGTTCGGTCAGTTTTCTAATGGTATGAACTGTATACTCTCGTCAAAATCAATAAAATGTCTCTGTTCAGTTTATTGAAGAGAGAGAAAATTGGATATTAAGGCAATTAGAGCAGAGATTATGCGCATTTTTCAGCCTATTTTAAGTGTGTTTTCCTATCTGGATCTTAGATGGGCCAAAAGACCTTTAAATCGAACTCCTTTCAGTTAAAGAGAATCAAGAGCCACAGGGCCACAACTCACAAATGATACTTCACAAACATATTAAGAGCCATAGGGCCACAACTCACAAATGATACTTCACAAACATAAAACCTTATAAAGCAAATACGTAACTCCGCAAAACATATTAAGAGCCAAAAGGCCACAACTCACAAATGATACTTCACAAACATATAACCTTATAAAGCAAATACGTAACTCCGCAAAACATATTAAGAGCCAAAAGGCCACAACTCACAAATGATACTTCACAAACATATAACCTTATAAAGAAAATACATAACTCCACAAAACATATTAAGAGCCACAACTCACAAATGATACTTCACAAACATATAACCTTATAAAGCAAACACATAACCTTATAAAATGATCAACAAGCATTATTAACCAGTAGCTATACTAGTCCATCATCTAATCCAATCTAAGTTAGGAGAGCACCCTAATAGAAACCCATCTTTACAGTTTCGTTCTCCCTCTATCCACATGATAACTTACATAATTTAACCTTACAGACCTTTAAAAAGAAAAAGAAAAAACTCATCTTCATCTCCATTTATTCATTTTCAGAGATTTTCCATCTGAATGTTACTCTTAAGAGGCACATACTCGCCAAGATACCCTCCCAAATGCTCAAACAGAACGCTCTTATCAATCTGCTGGTGATGAAAGCTCTTACAAACATAGTAAAAAACGCTCTGCACCAAAAGACCGACCAAATTCACAACAACAAGTACTGCAACGAGGGCCCCACCAATCAGAACCTTTCCGACCGGCCCCACCCAAATGCTTCCTTCTTCATAAGGAGCTTTTACTACGACCGCACGGAAAACCGCGCTGATTATGCCACACAAGCTCAGGTATGAAATTACTAAAGCAGCTGCCATTCGGCCCCTGCCTTGAAGTAATTGCTGACTCCTTTTCATCGCTTCCAATCCGTCCACCTGTTGTGAAGATAAATTACAAGTATTAAAGTGGTGAAATTTGCAAAGGAAAAAATAAATTGGGATCGAATTGTGCCAATTTATGGATAAAATGGCGGTAATTAGAGCTAATTCAAGATAAATGTTTCGATTACTTACTGGTTCAAGAACTGAAATAACACTGGCGAGATGCCAAAGAGCCGAGATGTAGACATGCGCGGTGAGAAACAACATAATGACAAGAATTAGTAGTAACAAAAAGGCTGTTGAATCGAGTCCAAAGATAAGAAGCAGCATCAGAATCGTTAGGGCAAAGAGCCCGTTATAACCCACCATGAGAATCGACACCCAGCAAAAGGTCCGGAATAAGCGGCGGAACATAGGGCGGATAGCCGACATGGCCGTGGAATAACTCACCGGCTTGTTGGAATAGAGCGAGGCGACGGTGAAGACTACAGCGGCTGTGGAGAGGAGGGAGAAGGTGAAGAGGAACAACAGGTAGAGGAATTGGTAGAGGAATAATAGGAACCATTGGGAATTGGAAGGGTGGGAATCG